>PVIR01007614.1:8254-60373 GCA_004026965.1 Petromus typicus | reverse complement strand
TATTCCTTTTATTTCTTTCTCTTGCCTAATTGCTATGGCTAATATTTCCAGAACTATATTGAACAGAAGTGGTGAGAGAGGACACCCTTGTCTTGTTCCTGATCTTAGTGTGAAAGGTTTCAATTTTTGACCATTTAGTATGATGCTGGCTGAAGGTTTCTCGTAGATAGCTTTTATTAGTTTGAGATACAGACCATCTATTCTCATCTTCTGTAGAGTTTTGATCATAAATGGGTGTTGTACTTTGTCAAATGCTTTTTCTGCATCTATTGAGATGACCATATGATTTTTGTCCTTAAGCCTGTTAATATAGTGTATAACATTTATTGATTTACATATGTTGAACCATCTTTGCATCCCTGGGATGAATCCCACTTGGTCAGGGTGTATAATCATTTTGATAATTCTCTGTATTCTGTTTGCCAGGATCTTATTGAGGATTTTTGCATCGATATTCATTAGAGATATTGGCCTGTAGTTCTCTTTTTTGGTTGTGTCTTTCTCTGCTTTTGGAATCAGGGTAATGGTTGCTTCCAGGAATGAGTTTGGGAGTACTGCTTCCCTTTCAATTTCATTGAAGAGTTTTAGAAGTAGAGGCACTAACTCTTCTTTAAAAGTTTTGTAGAATTGAGCAGTAAAACCATCAGGTCCAGGGCTTTTCTTTGTTGGCAAGTTTTTAATTACATGTTCAATTTCACAGATTGTTATTGGGACATTTAACATTTCTATATCTTCTTTATTCAGCTTTGGGAGTTCATATGTGTCTAGAAATCTATCCATTTCTTCTACATTTTCCATTTTATTGAAGTATAAATTTTCAAAGTAGGTGTTTATTATCCTCTGGACTTCCTCTGGGTCGGTAGTAATTTCTCCATTCTCATTCCTAATAGCATAGATATGGACCTTTTCCTTCCTTTGTTTAATGAGGTTGGCTAAGGGTCTATCAATTTTGTTTATCCTCTCAAAGAACCAACTTTTCGATTCATTGATTTTTTTGAACCATTCTCTTGGTTTCTATTGCATTAATTTCTGTCCTGATCCTTATAATTTCTTGCCTAGTGCAAGCTTTGGGTTTGTTTTTCTCTTCTCTTTCTAGTCGCTTGAGGTTCAGCATTAAATTGTTTATTTGAGCTTTCTCCGTTTTCTGGATGTAGGCTTTCACTGCTATGAATTTTCCTCGCAGAACTGCTTTCATTGTGTCCCATAAATTTCTATATGTTGTACTGGGGTTATCATTTAGTTGTAAGAATTGCTCAATTTCTTCTCTAATTTCTTCTGTGACCCATTGGTTGGTCAGCAGTGTTGTTCAGTTTCCATGTGTTTGTGAAGATCCTGGGCTTTCCTTTGCTATTCAGCTCCAATTTCAGGGCACTATGGTCTGACAGTATACAAGGGATAACTTCAATGCCTTTATATTTGCTTAAACTTGTTCTATGAATGGGCACATGGTCTATTTTGGAGAATGATCCATGAGCAGCTGAGAAGAATGTATATTCTGACTTTGTGGGGTGAAATACTCTGTAGGCATCTATTAAGTCCATTTGCTGAAGAGTCTGATTGAGTCCAAGGATTTCCTTATTGACTTTTTGTCCAGTCGATCTGTCTCTTTGTGACAGTGGGGTATTGAGGTCCCCTACTATTATTGCATTGGAGTTTATCTGGTTTTTCAAGTCTGGTAATATTTGTTTTATATAGTTGGGTGCATTAGAATTTGGAGCATAGATATTTAAGATTGTGATTTCTGTCTCTTGGGTTTTTCCCTGAACTAAAAGATAGTGTCCATCTTTATCTCTCTTTATCAGTTTTGGCTTGAAGTCTATTTTGTCTGCAAATAAAATCGCCACTCTTGCTTTCTTCCTGTTTCCTGTCGCATGGAGTATTGTTTTCCATCCCTTTACTTTCAGTCCATGGGTTTCTTTCCAAATTAGGTGTGTTTCTTGTATGCAGCAGATTGTAGGATCTTGCTTTTTGATCCACTCTGCCATTCTGTATCTCTTAATTGGTGTATTGAGTCCATTGACATTAATGGTTATGACTGATATAGGTAGATTTAGTGCTACCATGTTTTCATATTTTTGGCTGTGTTATTCTAGTTTTGCCCTTTCCCCATCAGTTTCTTGTTTGGTCCCATGGGTTGACTTGGTTAGATCTCATGGATTTGTAACTTTCTTTATTTTTCTCCAAGATATTCTTTAAAATGTTTTGGAGCACAGGTTTTGTATTTGTGAAATTTTTCAGGTGTTCTTTGTCATGAAAGTATCTTATTTCCCCATCAATTCTGAAGGATAGTTTTGCAGGATACATTAGTCTGGGCTGGAAGTTGTTTTCCTTTAGGGCTTGGAAGACTTCACTCCAGGCTGTTCTTTTTTTTTTTTTATGTTTTTTGAGACAGGGTCTCGCTTTGTGGTTCAGGCTGGCCCTGAGCTCAGCCTCCAACTCACATCACAGCAATCCTCCTGCCTCTGCCTCCCGAGTGCTGGGATTACAGGCGTGAGCCACCATACCCGGCAATGTGGTATGTGGTACTGGTTGCTGCTGGGTGTGGGTCTCCACACCCAGTATTGTTATGTGGTTACTGGGGAATCGAACCCGGGCCCTTGCGCTTGCAAGACAGGTGCCGGAACCACTGAGCTAACTCCCCGGCCCCACTCCAGGCTGTTCTTGCATTGAGTGTTTTCTTTTAAGAGAACCAATAGGAATTACAGGAATATTTTAATTTTCTACTATCATTTACATATTCATTATTTAATAGGTCACTGTCTAAAACTGACCTTAGCTCCAAGCAAATTTTATTTCTTTATTTTTAATTTATTTTCTTGGTGCATTTTCTTTCTTTCTATCTATCTTTCTTTTTTTGGTGCCAGGAATCAAACTCAGGGTGTTGCACTGGCCAGACAGGCATAGTGCCTCTGAGCTAATTCCCTGGCCCTCCAAACAAATTTTAGGCATCTTTAAAAATAATTTTTTGATTATTTTACCAGGCAGTGCTGTAAGAACTTTTACTATTTTACTAAAGAAGCAACATATGAAACAGAATAAGCTCACTGTCACACAGGTTAGTGTCCTATCCACACACTCATTTCCCTCATGCTGCACCCCATCCTCCTAAGTTTCCAACCCTAGAACCCTGAGGCACTGAGTCCCTGACTGCAGACCTTGGATATTTAAAAGCCAGTCTTTTGTTTTTGTTTCTTGACCAGCAGAAAAGTCTCATGAGGACACTTTTCCTTCTGCTTATCCATCACATGCTGAAATAATCCACAACAAAGGCATAGCCTTTTTTCTAGACCACTTCACATTAATCTGTCTAAAACCTCTCGCTGCAAAGGTAGTGTAACCAGTTATCACATGGCAAAGAAATGTGTTTCTGGTTAGATTTCTCTCTTATATTAGTAAGGGACCTGAGGATTGATCACACCTGAATCTCATGGGTCATGTGCAAAATATATAATGTAGTTAATATATATGAAAAAAATCTTCCTTTATTTTAAAAATGTTTAATACACAGGCTACAGGTTGGACATCCTTGTATCATTTTAGTATCTTTATTGTGCATAATTACATAATGTAAAATGTGTACATATTTTTAAAACATTGCACATGTGTGTACATTTGTGCATATGGACATGCACATTTTGCAGTGCCTCTCTACCTGATATGCACACATGTGTGGTGCATGCACATATGTATTCATATACACACATACTTGCTGTGATGATTAGTTTTGTAAGGGGCTTGACTGGGGTACCAGTGACTTCCAGCAGGCCATTGTGTGAACACTTTGAAAATTACCCAATTCTATTGCTTTGGGGAGAAACTGACTTTTATCTTTTGCCTCAGATGTTTTATTTCCTATATTCCTCAAATATTTTCATAAAATTCTTACTTATTTTTTAATCGAGTTTATTGATACACTTTAGGAATACATTATGAGCACATTTCTCATTGGCAATTTGTACCTATACATGACACACATTGATTCTGATTTTTTCCCATTCCCCTGACCTATCTACAATCTCCTATATACATAATGCTTAACATGACTGGTCATTAGAGAGATGCAGATGAAAACAACTTCCGTACATTCAAACACCGTAGCACAGTACCTCTCTGGGAACTTTTGAGGTATTTTGTAGAGTGGTCTTTGATTTGGATTTGTCTGATGTTTTCTCCTCACCAATGGTGGTTGTGTGTCTGGGGAGTGAACACAGAGGTGCAGCTCCTCCTCACAGTATGCCAGAGGGCACAGGGCCCCAACCAGCCTCCCACGGTGCTGAGAACTGGGGCCGCAGGGCAGGATAATGTCTGCCCAGTTTTGCTGCTGCAGTCACTAATTTTCCCTGTCTATTACTCACACACACATTAGAGGAAGGAAATTAGGTTCCTAGAGGAGAAAAAAAATCTATATTTATTATTGGAAGTTCTGTTAAAAAGTCTTGTCTCTTCCCCATTTATTTTCATTCATTCATTTAATTGTGTGTCAGTGTGACTTTGTAAATATTTTAATCTTTGGGTTATAATTCAGGATTTTTTTAGAGAAATTTTTATTTTGGTGTCTTTAGATTTAGTGACATTTTTTCCTCATCTTCTGTGCTTCTTGTTTGAGAATATTTCTCTGCCCTGATGGTAAACGTTACTTCATGCAGTTTTCTGACAATTAATTGCCTAACAGTAACTCCGTTTTGTGATAGGAGGGAGGGCTAGACACTCATGTGTTGCAGGTTGGTATTTATCCTGCATCATTTGTTAGCATTTTTTCTATTGACCTGAACTGTGACTGTTATCACATCCAAGTGGCAGATGGTACGTGTTTCTGTGTGCACTGTGTCGCACTGCACACTTGTCTATTTGTGTTAATTCTGCACTACGTGGCTGGAGTGTCCTTCTGTGCCACAGCCCTTGCCTACTGTGTGTGGGGCCATGGGTTCTACCCCCAGAACTGGGGAAGAAGTCATTCCCTTTTGCATATTTTGGAAAGAATACAGAAAAGATACCTGCTGCATGAATCCGTTTGTCTGAAGTGCCTGAAAGGGGAGAGGAGGGACAAAGGGAGAGCAACTTCTCCGGGCCTGGGGCTTCTTTCTGGGAAATAGAGTTTAGATCAGGAACTGGGTACAACTCTGTCAATGCCCTGGAAACTGCTGGGGTGCATATTTTAACAAAATGGACTTTGAGATATGTGAGTTATTCCAAAAACCATTATTGTGAAGTTTAAAAAAAGGACAGAAGGTTTCTTTGGGGGATGATGAAGGTGTTCTAGAATTACATTTGAGGACAGTTGCATAATCCTACAAATATAGTAAATATCAAAATCCACAGTTAACCAGGTGAACTTCTATATGGAAATTATCATCAGTGGAACTATTCAAAGTATATGTCATCAATTTCTGTTGACATTAACACCTCATAAAACAAGTGGAAAATTAAGAGACACTCTTTGGGAATTTTAACTAACAAGTTGTTGAATCAAATCTTGGGCTACTTGAAAGGACTGCTGACTGGTGATCATGCATCTGTGCTGCTCCAGGAGACTGACCTGTCTCTGTTCAAGTCTGCTCGCACTCTAGAGTCACTGCAAGTTGTTGCTGTGACTTTTATTTCCTTTGTAAATATATCTCTCTTTCTATTCTAATGTGTAGATACATAGTTTCTGATATAGAGAAAATGATTGAATTTCATGTTGAGTATGTTTCTGGGTACTTTATTAAATTCACTTACTGGCTAAAATAGTATTGTTTTGTTTTGTTTTTTTTAAGACAGGGTCTCGCTTTGTGGTTCAGGCTGGCCCTGAGCTCAGCCTCCAACTCACATCACAGCAATCCTCCTGCCTCTGCCTCCCGAGTGCTGGGATTACAGGCGTGAGCCACCATGGCATGTGGTATGTGTGCTGATTGCTGCTGGGCATGAGTCCCCATGCCCAGTAGTTTATGTGGTTACTGGGAAATCGAACCCGAGCCCTTGCACTTGCAAGACAGGTGCCGCACAGAACCACTGAGCTAACTCCCCGGCCCTAAAATAGTTTTTATCAGTGGCTGGTTAGCTCAGTTGGTTAGAGCGTGGTGCTAATAAAATAGTTTTTATCTGATTTCCTTGAATATTTAGGAACAGTTCTATCATCTGAATAGATTTCACTCTCTTCTAAACAATATTCTAGCTCATATTCCTGTATCTTACTATCTTGCAATGACAAAGTTCTGTGCAATGATCTTCAACATAAGATGTGAGAGCCAACCTTTATCTTACTTCTTAGCCCTTATGTATACCACTTGCTCTTGGTTGCTGGCCATAACTTGATAAACAAAACTACTTTCTTTATATCCCCTGGTGTAAAAGCAGCATCCCTTTGCAACTGAGACAGGTTGTGGAGGAGGTGGAGCTAATTTGAGACAGTATGAATATCTTATTTCCGAAGAACTGTTTCCTGATGATGTTAGTCTACACTGATAAGTCTTGCCTAAATAAAATATACTGGAGCCGTAAAATAATACTTTCCCCTGATTCTATTAATTTGTTTATGTCTTTTAGCCAGTGTTCTCTGAAGAGCAAGTGTCCCCACTGCAGTTCTGATTTTGGATACCCCTATAGACACACTCATTATGTCTTAGTACAGTATTGCCATTATTCTGTTTGACACTCAAACTGCCCACATCTGGCCTGCACTCACTGAGCCAGCATTTGTGTTCCTTACCACAGCTGTCAGCATTTGCACACTTTCTTACTCAGGGTTCACCCATGTACTCCCACAACCCAAGGACCTTTCACTCCTGCGATCAGAGACAGGCACTGGGTATGCCCACAGCTACACTGTATGAGTTCAGTGGGAAACGGGCACAAGCAGGTCAATGCTCACCCACTTCTTTCTGTCCAACTAGCCGGCTAGCATATGTGATCTCTTCATTAGACATTTTGGGTTGATGCTGATGCTTTAAAGTCTAGCCCAACCCTAAGAAGCGCATGTCAGCTTCTCATCCTCAGTCGCTTTACTTACTTGCTCAGAGTAAGAGTGTGTAAAGTGTAGTTTTAGAGCTGCTCACACACATGAGGAAAGAGGAGAAAAACTACTAACCAGAGTTCAGTGTTTATTTACAGTTCTGGTTCAGCTTGGCAGTTGGGCACATGGTCAAAATACCATGTCAAAAAGGTAGGTGGGTGAGTGTTTTGTATTTCTCCTTTGATTTGTTATATTATTCATCTGAAATACTGTTAGATGTATTTGTTTTGCTTGTATTCTATTTTAGATTTCCCTCATTCAAATATATTGGTTTTAAATTTTTTTATTATATGTGTATAAAAACAAATGTGATTCTAAAGTAGAAAATACAAAACCAACTAATTAGAGATGTATTGTCTTGCATTCCCCCCTCCCGTGCATCCCAAGCCACACACTTACAGAAGTATTTTCTTAGTTTTTAGTTTATCCTTCCTGTGTGTCTTTTTGCAAAAGTAAGTAGATATATAGTGTTATATTTCATTATATTACAAAAACGTAGCACACTCTGTATACTCTTTTAGTTGCTTTATTTGATTTAATGGAAATGACTCCATCATTACTAATATTTGCATTTTAAGATGCAAAAAGGTAGGCTTAGAAAATGTTAAATACCGGACCAGGGATATAGCTCAGTGGTTCCGGCGCCTGTCTTGCAAGCGCAAGGGCCCCGGGTTTGATTCCCGGTAACCACATAACAATACTGGGTGTGGAGACTCACCCCAGCAGCAATCAGTACCACGTACCACAGTGCCGGGCGTGGTGGCTCACGCCTGTCATCCCAGCACTCGGGAGGCAGAGGCAGGAGGATTGCTGTGATGTGAGTTGGAGGCTGAGCTCAGGGCCAGCCTGAACCACAAATCGAGACCCTGTCTCAAAAAACCTAAAAAAAGAAAAGGAAATGTTAAATACCCTTAGGCTCTCAAAGCTAAACTGAAGTTCCAGAAATATGGATTTGCACCTTGATACTCTTAATCTTTCTCTTAATATTTTCTATTATGTTTATAATTAGTTTGCAATTCTCAAATCAGAATAGGTATTAATGATATTTGCATGTTTATTTTTTAGAAATACTACCATTTCCCAACTTTGTTCAGAGAAGTTAACAATATATTTAATGAGAATTTGGAATAGCTCTAAACTTCCTGTGGGGTAAATCTGACTTCTTCAAATTTATTTTTTGGAAGTTGAGAATGTTCTGCAGATTATTTGCTTCTTAACCATCCCACGCTCCTTCTGTTTGTGCCTGCTTTAAACTTGCCAGATCCATATTGCCTTTCAAAAATCTTTACAAGTTAGTGTATTATAGAATATATCAGTACTCACTAGAAAGAGATTTAAAGCAAGATATATAAACATACAAGGATTTATAAGGTTGGTTGATGTGGCCATGTGCAGAGTTTGGTGTGGAAGATCCAGAAGGAGCCACTCCAGGCCTGGAGCTTGCTGTCCTGTCCCTTCAGCGCCCATATCAGGAGGCCAAAAGGTCTGTGCTAGAGCTAGGAGGCAGCATAAGGTGAAGACCAGAGTCCTTCAAGAGCCGGCAGCACCTTCCTTCTTCATTCTCTTTGGACCACCCAGGCGATGAGCCTGCCAGGGTGGGTTGCTGTCTTCAGCAGATTTCGTTAGCTACACCCAGAACTATACCAATTACTTGGGCATTTCTTACTCAGAATGACCCAGTCAGTTACTACACATAGAGTGAATGTTAACCCCCCAAATTATAGCAACTGAAGCTACTCGTATCATTTCCTCTTTTTCAGAAGAATCTATCTTTTTGCACTTAGAACATTCACATTTGGGGCCGGGGATATAGCTCAGTAGTTCCGGCGCCTGTCTTGCAAGCACAAGGGCCTGGATTCAATTCCCGGTAACCACATAACAATACTGGGTGTGGAGACTCACCCCAGCAGCAACCAGTACCACATACCAGTGCCGGGCGTGGTGGCTCACGCCTGTCATCCCAGCACTCGGGAGGCAGAGGCAGGAGGATTGCTGTGATGTGAGTTGGAGGCTGAGCTCAGGGCCAGCCTGAACCACAAAGCGTGACCCTGACTCAAAAAAAAACTAAAAAAAGAAAAAAATACACTTTATGTATATAGAGGGTGGGGTATTTGTAAGGTGGGCCAGGGAATGGGAAAAATGAGAATTAAATCATGTCACATACTGGAACAAATTCTCAGTGTGCAGTGTGATTACGTGTATACAAAATGTACCAATAAAATCAACTTTAAAAGAAGAAGGAGAGGTGAGATTGTAAAGAAAACTTCTTTTTAGATATTTCCCTCTGTATGGAAGATTTTACCTTTTAAAGACTAAAGATGGTGATTTCTACAAAAAACAAAACAAAAAAACAGAAGAAGAAGCTCCAGAGTATGTTTTCTGACACATGTCAAATGCATGATCACAGAAGCTGGTGCAGGAGAAAGGTGGCCCAGGTTTCTCCCCAGGAGGGAAGTTTATAATCAGAGGAGTCAGCTGAGACTTGCAAGCATGGAGGTGTTTGATTCCAAACACGCACACTGGGAGCATCAGGACCAAGTCTTTCCCAGGGCCGTCATCCTGTGGGGCAGCCTTGTAACCACTGACCCTGCATTCACACCACCCATTGCTGAACTGGGTCCCTCTCCCAAGTCCTGGAGTTTGGTCTGCTACTGGCTCACAGTGGCCAGTCTCCAAATGGTGCCTTCAGCTACAGGGCACTGACAAGCCTGCCTATGGCCTGACACAGAGATCCAAGTGGATTTTGACTGGTCTCAAAGGGAGGTCAAAGTTTCCCTCCAGGCTTCCTGAAGGACCAAGTAAAGCTTGCTCTGGCCAGGACCACAACCCGGCCAGCACCTTCCCCTCACCACACTCTTCCTTCTCTCATGCCTTGGCTGCTGACCCTCAGTGAACTCTGCACACGAGACACTGGCCCAGGTCTTCTCTTGGTGACTCCAGCCTAAGGGAAGCAGCCAGGGCTTGGATGCTGACAGGTTCAAAGTTAAAAGATTAGTCTTTCTTGAGGAAGTGCCATATAATTTTCTTGAGGTGAAAAGAAAGGCTCTGCGATGTAGGTTAGCAGGAGAGAAGTTACTCTCTGAGACACTTATAAATAGAGGGAGGGGATGGGGCAAGACAGGAACCAGAGGATGGGCAGATAGGACTTGGAGGAGAAGGGTCCCCAGTGTAACCTTCAGAGCCAGCTCTACTGTCGCAAAGTCTCTCCTCTAACTTCCAGGGATGTCTGCATGGAGGAGAGTCTTGGTGACCCCAATCTGCTCCATTTAGGGGAGGGTCAGGAGGTTCCACAAAGAGAAAGAGCTGGGTGAGTGGCGCTCAGCCAGAGGTGACGCTGGACCAGCATCAGGTTGGTGGCAGGGCCTCTCGTCTCTGTCCTCAGAACCAAGGTGACAGGACCCTTGAGTGAGCTTTGCCCTGGTGTGATGAGGGTGCAGCCAGAGATCCCTAAGCACCTCCCAGGGGACAGGTTGCTGTAGAGTGAAGGACAGGCACACAGCAACATTGTAATTTTGTTACAATGATAGCATGAACTTCTAGAAGGAACCTGCATTCCCCTGTATTCTCAATTTTGATTCTGCTTTTGAGCACAGTAACTACTTCCTCTTGACTCAGGATCCCTTTCCAGGTCCTATGCCTATTACACCACCTACTTCTGAACCAGGCTCTGCAGCTTCTGCATAAGTTCCCGTTGTGCGTCTGTGTGTATTTTCAGACTCAGATTTTTCACCATCAAGTGCTATGGAAAATAGTTTTCATGGTGTGCATAGGTATGAAAATAATCAGGTCAGGAGCATTTCCCACTCTTTCCTACTCTGTACTTTATATGGCTCCCTCTTTGTACCTTCATAAATCTTGTCTCAGCCTTAAATTTTACTGGCTAGTTTACTTCTGACCCTTCCTAGTTGCTTGGTCTTTATAGACACTCAGCCATGGCTGGGGTCTTTGACAAGAAAGTCCTGTGTGGCTATACAGAGGGACTCTGGAGGTTTGCCATAGGGGCTGGACGTGAGGTTGACACTAGCAGACCTGTAGTTCTCCTGATTCCTTATTGCTTGATATAAAGTCTAATGTTGCCAAGCAGGAGAGGAAAAGAAGCAGGACAAGGTGGGTGTGGTCCCCCATGGTGCTGCCCTTGTCTCCAGTCTACTGTCCTCTCTCCCATCACCTCCTTCCTTCCTTCACTGGTTCCTCAGCAGACCCTGGGAGCAGCCTGGTAGCTTTCTACGTATGGGAAGCCACATCAATTGTCAAACACCCCAAATGACAGTCTGCGGCACTGTCAATTCCTACATTCATTTTGAGAAGGATTGAACACCTCCTTCCACTATGCTGAGTATTTCGTGACATGGTAGCAAATCACATGGGTGGGGTCCCTAAATCTACAGTCTCCAGGGAAGAGAGACACAAGAACACTCCTCTTGTCACAGTATGGCATGGCCCAATCCGAGACCACTCCTCCTCCAGTATTCCCTGAAGCAGCCAAGGCTCTACATCCACTAAACTGGGACAACACTCACAGCCCTTTACTTTGTATCCTCTGAGGCCCCTAAACACTGTTCTGCCTCCTTCACACTCTGTGACTGAGTTTCCCCTCCAATTACAGGCCCTACTGACCCATGCAGCAGCCCCAGCCCTCTCTGACCTGGCCTCCCTGCCTCTGAGCCTCCTCTCTTCCTCTTCTGTTGTCCATGCTGTAACGTAAAGATCATCCTCTGGCTGGGCCTGAGGTTCAGGTTCCTGTTACCTCCCAGCTTACAAATCCTCACTGGTTTTCTGTTTCCATCAAAACCAAGGAAATGGTTTAGTGGGCTCTGAAGGGCCCTCATTTCCTGGGCTCAGCACTTCACAGCCCAAGATGCTGTCCACGGGACCCCAGCCCCCAGCAGGGCCTGACACCATAGCTCCAGCTATGTCCCGGTGGAGGTCTCCTCCCTTCCAACCCCTTTCCTCACTTGTCACTTCTGGAGCCCACAGGAGCCACGAATGCCTCTCTGGAGCACTAGTGCTGGCTGATCTTCCTGCTGAACAGAAAATGGTGATCATGGTCTATGCAGCTCACTCCCATAGGGAAAGTTTATTCCAAGAAGAGGTTGGACCTTGGGTGACATGTGACTTTCATCATCTGTGATTATTAAGTTGTCACTGACAGTCATCTCTTTGAGGCGAGAAGTGCTTTTCCTGTATTTACACCCTGACCCAACAATTCCACACCTAGATAATTACGAGGTAAAAACACATATGCTGAGAGGGACAGGGACTCTCACCAAGGCCTCCCACTCAGCAGTGCAAAGGAAGATGCTGAGGTGCAGATACGAGCATGAGCCTCAGCAGCGTCATGTTCAGTCACAGGAAGCCAGACACTGAAGAGCACCCGTTACATGAAGTCCAAGGTCAGATAAATGAGCTGAAGTAGCAGGATCCCGAAGGCAATCGCCAGCAGGGGAAGCGGTCTGGACGGAGAGCAGCCAGGTACACGCACATCAAAGCTATCAGACTATGCACTTTATTCTGTATAAATTGTATCTCAACTTATGCATTAATTTGGCAGAATTAAAAATTAACTAGAAAAAATTATGGTTACCAAATTACTTGGATTTATCCCATATGCTGAAGTCACACCCACAGAAAATCACTTTAAAAAAAAAACACAAATCTATAGAAAAGCAAAGTTAATGTACCCCTAAACAACGTTCAGTCAGGTATCACACAAGAAAGAAGAAGCCCTCCCTCAGGAGATGGAGAGAGGGTGTGACCCGAGTGACTTAGTCATAGGGGCTGGGATGGATCAAGTGTGTGAACTGCTGGCCACGGAGCTGTCAGAGAGGCCTCAGTGCCGCATCACAGCCTGCACCTTCTGAGGCAAACTTTCACCCACTCCCCTGCCAAGTCAACCTGCTGTCTCTGCTCCAAACTAGACAGGTAACAGGGGCCACAGAGTCCCTCACTAATTTGACAGCCATGGGGCTGCATCTGGAATCATCTGACCTCATGCTGCCTATGCTGGGCTTGGATGGATATGCTGGCCATGTGAAGACCAGGATGTGAGAGAGATACGCACTGTCCTGCCAGGACCAGCCTCGGGTCAGACGGGTCAGGGCCTCAGGGCTCTGACAACACCGACGCCAAGAGGTATCTTCCAGGGCTTGCCCCAATTAAACCCTGAGATCCCTGAGTCAGTCTCTCTCTCTCTCTCTCTCTGTCTATCTCTATATATCTATCTCTGTCTGTCTGTCTCTGTTGATCTGTTTGTCTGTCTGTCTGTTTCTCTCTCTCTCTCTCTCTCTCTCCATAGCTCCTTCTCCTTCTCCTACTCACTGCCCACTTCTGGGGTCCCAGTAGGGTGAGCAGTAGTGGAGACCAAAGGAGCTCTGGCACTAAGGAGAGCTTCTTCCCAGCACAGTGACCTCACCACTAAGTGTCCTATCAAGGGCAGGAGCACAAGGGCTCTTCTTTGTTCCAAGGAAGCCACATTGGTGTGAAATCCCTGTGTAGACAGCACTAGGCTAAGACACATTTCCCGATTCCCCCGCCTCCACCAGCTGTGTGTCATAAGAGGAGGGTCACAGTGGCTCAGGGGCAAGGCAAGAGTCTAAGAAAAGCCAGCACCACACAACTCTCCAAAAACATGATGCAGATGTAGCTGTTTTCACTCAAAATCAGTGACTTAATTTTGTTATTTTGTGTAAATTTGGGGGGCTCTAGGTGAAGTCATTTGTCCACCTCCGTAATTCAGTCCTTACTCCATCTAAAATGATAGTAGCATCACTTTGTGCAACTTTTTTTTTTGTTCATAAATATTATAGTGATGCTAACTTTATGTGGTTATAAATGGAGAGAAAGAGTTTTGGTTTAACTAGTGGATGATGTTTTGGTCTACTTATAGGTTTCCAGAATTGTGACATGAACTTCCCAAATTATTTCTGCTTTCATTCCTTCTCATGAAATCATCTTCACTACTCAGATGCTCCCTGTGTGCCTTAGGAATATCCATGCTCCCTGTCTTGTTTCTGTGCAGAATATTGGCTTTGGCTGTGGAGTCACAACGTGAGTCTTTCTTTGAACGTCAAAGAGTTCAAGAATAACTAAACCTTCTGTGCATCTTCCTCTATTTGGATAGAGCCATCTGTCTTATTTCATTTCTCCTCAGTTGCAATTATGTTAAGACACTTCTCTAGCCCAAGACCAACATTTCAAAGTCTTGATAGTTGTCCTTTTCTTTGAAAGTTACCCAGATGGACTCGGATTGAGAGATATTAATGAAGGAGGACAGGAGAGCTGTGAGTCAGACCATTAACAAACTCACCAGACACACAGGTGAGTAGATCAGGCTCCAGTTTTCAAGCAGCTCTTGGTCTCAACGAGTGT
Organism: Petromus typicus; assembly: GCA_004026965.1. Lineage (NCBI taxonomy): Eukaryota > Metazoa > Chordata > Mammalia > Rodentia > Petromuridae > Petromus > Petromus typicus. The sequence goes on along the minus strand of PVIR01007614.1, from coordinate 46,014 downwards.
CCATTTCAGACACTTGAGAAAAACACACAGAACATATGAATGGGCTCAGCAGAAGCCAGAATACAGGCAGGAGGGAGAACCTTTAGAGGTCACAGAGAACAGGATCAACTGCTGTTCAGTCACTTGCTGCACGTGTGTGTGCGTGTGTGTGTGGTGTGTGTGTGCGTGCGCACACAGAGGTGGCTTGACTCTATGAGGTAGTGTCACCCAACGCTCTGTGCTGGAAATGGCCCTCAGCCCTCAGCCCTTTTGTCTGCTAGATAACGCTTCTAGAAACACCTAGGGAGTTTTGCCTTCCCACCAGTGCCCACCGCCAACCCCTGGTTAGCAGATGTGGCTCTGACTCCAGATGCCTATGGGATCACATGGAGGTGGGTTTCTGTAGCATCTCTCTGTAGCTTGTCTCCCTCCCCCAGGAATGTACCAGACAGCTTCCTGTGTCTCTCTCAACTCCTGGCTGCTTAGCTCTCAAGAGCACATCATAGGAGCAAGGAGGATGTGGAAATTAGCAGAGCTGGGACTGGTCTTACTGCATGTGCCTTGGTTTCCCAGCTATGTGCAGCAAGGATATAGCAGAGAAGTATATAAGCAGAAGGTGCCACCTCCAAGAATTTGGGAAGCTCTGACTTATTTTGGAAGTTAAATTAAAAATTGATTGAAATTGTACTGGGGATTTAGCTCAGTGTTTCTGGTGCCTGCCTTACAAGTGCAGGGACCCTGGTTCAATCCCCGGTAACCACATACAACAGTGCTGGGTGTGGAGACTCATGCTTGTCCATCAGCAATCAGAACCACATACCACAGTTCAGGGAGTGGTGGCTCACGCCTGTAATCCCAGCATTCAGGATTGCTGTGAGTTCAAGGCTGAGCTCAAGACCAGCCTGACCTACAGAAGCAAGACCCTGTCTCAAAAAAAAAAAAAAAAAAACAAATAACCAAAAAAAACCCAAAAAAACAAATTGATTGAAGTTAAGAGTATAATCCCTGGGGTGCCTTGGGTCTTGAAATTCACCTCCATAATAATAAAAATATCTGGAGGAATTGAAATAGTAACCAATTTGCTAATGGTGCTATTTGATTTAACTTTTTTAAAAAACATTTAATTTTTATGTTGACAAACGAAAATTGTTTTTATTTACATTGTCCTTTTGGCTTTAACTTCAAACTTGCTCCAAGGACTGCAGTCCATTTGGAGGCCACCCCAGCACCCCACTGAGCCGAGAGCCCTCCTGCCCTAGGGCATCCAAGCTCCACCCCAGGCCCCTGAAACGGCCTTGTGCCTACTAGGGCCCCACTGGGGGACACTGTGAGCTCAGCTCTGAACACAGCCGCAGACCCCTTCCAAGTTTTCCAAATCAGCTTGGAAGAGGTGTTTTGTATACATTACTGGTCTTTGATTAAAAAGATTGGAGCACTTAATGTTATCTTGATTAATGAAGCTAAATTAGCTTTGTAATCGCTAATGCATCTTCTTTCTTGCCAGCAGGCAGGAATTTGGAACTGACTTCCCTCAGCCCACCAGGCAGACTTTCACACCCTGATGGAAACTGGCCCCAGCTGCCTTTCAGCAAAGCATTTGGCAGTCAGGCAAGATTAATTTACGTGTGAGAAGAAAGAGCCAGAATGTAGCTAGAAGGCTATGGACTGTGAGTAGACCCTGTGAGTCCTGCTGGGTTTTGGCAAGTGGCAGTACAGATATAGTACAGTAGCTATAATGTCATCCAGAGCATTGTTCCAGGTCAGTGGTTCTCAAAGAGAAGTTCCTCCCAACGCAGATAAACAGATCAGAGGCGGACTTGTTAGAAAAGTGAAATCATGGTGCCTTCCACCCCCACTAGATCTACAGAATCATGATTTCCTAAATCTGTCTTACTCCCCACCAGAGCATTCCATGCACACTTATGTTTGGGAGGAACCATCTTCACTCAGCTGTTCCAAACTGGTTGTTCGTGAGTCACCAGGGGAGTTTTAAAAGGCCCCTACTGAGTTCCAGCTCTAAAAACCACTAGTCCAAAGGCTGTAAAACTTCATGGCCTCCAGGAGAGAGGTGCTAATCTGCAGACCAGGCAGGTACAGGGCAGCAGATCACAGCTTCCCAGATGTGAGGTGTGGTTGACTTGTTAGCCCTGTGGGTGTGTGGGTAGAACACCTGGGTGCTGTGTGCATTGGGTTCTCTGCCTCCGACAAGCGCTGTACCCTCCCAGCAGCCCACTGAGTGCTAATCTTGCGTGGGTCTGCAAAGTGGAAGCAAGGCTGGATCGGAGGCGGGAGGGACATGTTTGAAGTTAAGCTTCTCTTTGGGGAATGTGACTTTACCTAACCTCTCTGAGCAGCAGGAATATATCTCCCTGTAAGGTAACACTGATTAACAGGGCCACAGCAGGAAGCCCTATGTTCCATCTCTCCTCTTCCTCCTCCTTCTCCCTCTCCACTTTTGAATTCGATGGCAAGACACATTTCAGTCCTAGGTGCTTTTGCTCCTTAGCTTAATCTTTCCCCTGGATCCTGATGAATGTCCCTCTGATCAGGGCAAAGGCGTCACATGGAAAGTCCATGACCTTGGTCCTCCTCTGTTAGAACCAGCCCCTCTACACCAAACCTGTGCCCTCACCCTTCTTGAATGTCTGCAGGAAGGGCTCTCTCAACACAAGGAGTTCCTGCAGGAAAAGACTATGAGGAGCACTCTTGTCCTCTCCATCTGTCCATCAAACAGCAGCTCACATGGTGAGGAGGACAGTGGCCAGAGGTGGATCTGCCCACCAGTGAGCAGGGTGTGTACAAAATCAACTTTCCTCAGGGGAAAAGTCACGCTCCAGAGAACCACTAATTAAATCCTATTCTGTGGGGTAGATGTGACTTGTCCTCCACAGCTGACATGATGGAAACTTGGCCCCAGCTTAACGGCAGGACTTCAGAGGGAGGCTCTGGGGGAGGTGACTGGAGAGGGCCACTTCAGGAGGGAGTCAAGTCTCATGGGACTAGGTCAGTCATCACAAGAGCAAGTTGGTAAGAGCCAGGTCTCTTTCCAGCCACCCACTTCCACTTCTACTTCTCTGGCCTATGTGGTACCCCTGAAGACCCTTGATGGGAGTTTGTGCCATGTGAGTTGGACTTTGCAGCCCCCATAAGTGTGAGCCTAATACATTTCTGTTCTTTATGCATTACTCAGTCTCAGACATTCTGTTACAGCCACCAAAATGGACTGAGATCTTCACTTTGCCAATCTCTCAGCAATGACCTCTGAAAGGAAACAAGCCCAATGTACCTTTTTGACCAAGTGAACAGGAAGCAGAAGCATGGCCATTAAACCTAAAGGTGAGATAAAGCACAGAATAATAGGAAATAAGCTGAGCAGTCAATGTAGTGTCTGTGTGTTGCTCTAATACTACCAGAGGGATAGAAGTAAGGAAGACTTCAGTAGTGACCAGCTCTACTATGAACATGAGATGAACACAGAATACGTTCTTATTTCTTATGGTCTATTCCTAAGAATTGGCTTCTGAGTCTTGACCCACATGCACAACACCTGATGTTCAGTGAGAGTCAGATATTGCTAAGGCTCTCCACACATTCCCTGAGCCCTGGGCTGCAATGCCCACTGGACACATTCCATCCATCAGCGCTTGCACCTCTGGCCTGCAGCAGAGCTGGCTCAGAGCGTTGTCAAGAACTAATGCAGCATTTTCTCCCGAAGAACTGAGATTCATATGAGACAACTAATACTGGCTCCAGAGCCCCTCTGAGACTGAGCTCCAGGCATCAACACTCAGGGGCTTGATGGCTACCTGGCTGGTGCATTCCCACCTGTCTTCTGTTGTCCCCTATAGTGTCGTCTCTCAAGGGAGGGACTTGCCCTGGTCTGCTTCTGGGAAATCTGCACTAAAACACTGAAGGGGAGATTAAGCTCAGTGGCACCATTCCTGCCTCTAAAGTACAAGGCACTGAGTTAGATCCCCAGTACCAGAAAAATAAATAAATAAATAAAACACCTAGGGCACTCAGGTTGACAGAAGGCCACCCATTTTCAGTGGGGACAAATGGGTTCTCTCTTATGAAATTAGCATCACAGCCAAAGTCTTACTCCCAGGCTGCTCAGAAAAAAGCCTTACTCTTTTCACCCCTAGAGAGAGTTTGTTCACCTTGCATTCAGTCTTCTAGAGCAGCCAAAACAAACTGAGCTCCAAAATCAGGTGAACACTTGCAGTAGCGGTAAATGAGTTATTACCAATCACTCAGGAAAACTCGCATCCCAAGCACCTCCCTTGGGTTGGCATAACTGCCCAGCAGGCATTGCAGAGAGGGAGAGCAGAGAGAGGTTCTTCTGTAGATGATCCCACCACACCCTATGGCCATGACAGGCCAGAGCTGTTGGGAAAGAACCGGACAAGGAGCAGGGCGAGAGGGCTGGCCACAACTCTGCATCTCACCTTGGCCAGACCCATCCCAAGAGTCACAGCTGTTGTGTCACTTCTTTTGTTAATTGGAGGATGTGTATGTTTTTAAAAACTACATTTATTCACACACATTAATTATACAAATTTTCACATGTGCATCTTAAATACCTCGATCATTTCTAGCTACCTTTCTCCATCCCAGGATCCCTACATCTGTCTGAATCCCTAAAAGCCCCTTTTAATTTCTTTCTATCCCCCCTTCCCCTCTTACATCTCTAGTAAGACATCTCTAGTGTCCCCCGTTCTGTTTACATTTCTACAAATTTGATCTTAGTTCTCATATCTGAGTAAGAATATGTGGTATTCGTCTTTCTGTGTCTGACTTGTTTCACTCATTATAATGAAATGCAACTCAACCATGTTGCCACCAGTGACAGAATTTCATTCTTTTCAACAGCTGAGGATATTCCATTTCCATTCATCCACTGAAGGGCATCTCAGTTGATTCTGCATTTTGGAAATTTTGTAGAGGACTGTTATAAATGGGGTATAGCTATCTTTTGGTATAAATATTTCATCTCCTCTGGATATGTACCCAGTAGTGGAACTGCTGCATTGTATGGACACTCTGCTTTTAGTGTTTCGAGAAACCTCTATACTTTCCTCCGTGGTGGCTGTACTAGTTTACATCCCCACCAACAGTGTGAAAGGCCGGTCTCTCCACAGCCTCACTAGCATCCATTATTTCTTGTCTTTGATAATTGACATTCTAACTGGAGTGAAGGACTCATTGTGGATTTGATTAGCGTTTCTCTGATGATTAAATTATTTTTCATATATTTGTTGGTCATTTGTATATCTTCTCTTGAAAAATGTCTTTTTAGGTTTTTAGCCCATTTTTAAGTTAGACTTTTTTGTATTCATCTTGTTGAGCTTCTTATATATTCAGAATGTCACTTCCTTGTCAGATACACAGTTCATTTTACTTCTGTCCCACAGAGTCTGTGCCTGGTTCAGTTTTTTGTTTGTTTGTTTGTTTTGGTTTTTTGAGACAGGGTCTCACTTTGTAGTTCAGGCTGGCCCTGAGCTCAGCCTCCAACTCACATCACAGCAATCCTTCTGCCTCTGCCTCCCGAGTGCTGGGATGACAGGCGTGAGCCACCACGCCGGCACTGTGGTATGTGGTACTGGTTGCTGTTGGGTGTGAGTCTCCACACCCAGTATGGTATGTGGTTACCGGGGATCGAACCCAGGTCCTTGCGCTTGCAAGACAGGAACCACTGAGCTAACTCCCCGGCCCCGCCTGGTTCAGTTTTGATCAGCATCATCTAGAACCCCTCAGGAACAAGCTTCAGGGACACCTGGTTCTGGCTCAAAGATACTGATGCTAGCAGAATCTGTGTTGCTGAAGGGTCCACCCAGGCTCTGGACAAAGCATGTTGGCTTTATCTTTTTCTTATTTTTATAATTCTTTCCCGCCATCAAATGGGGAGAATTACTGCTTATAATAATTAGATTACTACTTATCTACTCTAGGTGCCGTGTGATTCTCAACTGGGGGGAATTTTCCCATAGAGCACATTTGGCAACATCTAGAGACATTTTCAGTGGATATGGCCTAGATAGGGCAGGGATGCTACACACTGTGTCGGAAGTGCCCCATGTTGGAGAATGGCCTGAGTACGAGTATGTGTGGTACCATTGCTGAGAACCTGCATTAGAAATAGGAGCCTAAACCAGTTGATTCGGTTCCTCAATTTTACTTAATTGAGCATATTTAGAAACACTAAAAGAGAACAAGGAATCATCTTTCTATGACCACAGGTTCTTATCTACTTCCTTTACCAGAAGAAAAAGGAAGACCTCAAATCTAGACTTCTATGACAGTCTCAAGACCTCTGTCTTCTCTTAGCTAGATGTGATGCTGCCATTGCTGTCTGACACATCCCCCACCGTGGAAGCTGCCCTGGTACCTGCCTAGCCACAGCCCGTAGGTCAGTCTCTCAGTTCCTCAGTTCACCCTTTTTCTGTCCATCTCAATGACATGATTCTGAGCATGTGCAGTTTGCTGCCTGCTTGGCTGGCCCCATCTCACCTCGCACAGTCTGTGCAGTGACTTGCAGCCTCAGACTGTGCATCACAGGTAAGGAAGCCAGGGTACTCTGAGGCCACCAGGGAGTCGGTGTCTACTGCATCAAAGGCTGCAAAGTACTGGAGCTGGATGGCAGCTCTGCTTTAGGGTTGCCCAGATGCCAGGGCTGCCCTGTGCTGGTGCCCTGCCTGCAAGCCTCCGGAAGCAGCAGACCAGTGCTGGGGCATTCCCTGTCTAAAGCCTTCTTTAAAGAGCTGTTGGTGACAAAGTATAAATGAGAGATGAGGCTGCAAGTGATCCCACTCTGGAACCCCTGTGATGGCCAAGCCAGAGCTCGTTTCCTGCTAAGAGACAAGCGCTGGCTCCGCTGTCCCAAGCTAGTCCCTGCCTGGGCAGGAAATCAAGGTGCCGAGAAGACACTGTTGCATCCACTTTGGGGCTGCCCAGTTCGGTCCTCTCTCCGTCTACCACCAAGGCACATGTGTGAACAGGTGTCAAGCCAGTGGGAGCTTCCGTTTCAGTGGGCAGCCAGTGAACAAGAAGAAGCATCCAGACAGATGCTGACACCACTCAGACCTCTGCAGGATGGACAGCCACAATGCATCTGTGGCTGGAAATAGTCACTTTTGCCCTCCTCTGAGCCTCAGTCTTTTCATGAAATGGGAATGTAGTTAAGTTTTGGGTCAAGGTCACTCGGCAGAGGTCAGTTACTTGTAAAAGAGTGGCTCAAGAGAATACAAGGAGACTTCTAAGAGCATTTTCACTGGTTCCTAGGAGTAGAAATTTAGGGGAAAGTTCCAGAAAATTGAGTCATGCCTTTAGTCATATTTTAATCTAAGTATTTGGGATCAATTGCTGTTTAATTTTCTTGGAGATTTTTCTTCCTTCTTCCTTCTCCTTCTCTTCATTCACCTTCTTTTTTATTCCAAGGCCTTTGAACTGTGTTGAAGCCCCAGACTTAAAAGTTTTAAAACAGGGTCTCACTAAGTCACTAAGTTGTCCTGCCTATGGTAAAACTCGCCATCTTTTTTGCTCAGCCTCCTAGAATGCTGGGATTACAGACACATATCCTCACACTGGCTTCATTTGCTCATTACTGAATGTTATGAAACAGGCCTGTGACTTACGGGCATATTTAAGACTATCTTTTTAAAAGACAACTGCACTTTCCTAAGGAGAGCAGAAGATCCATTTACAAAAACACAAGTCAACACATGCATCAGCCTCCACCCAGAGCATGCTGCAGCTGTCCCAGGGCTGGGATCCAGAACAACCTCCCAGCAGTGTGGACTATGTGTCAGAGATAGGGCCAAGATGATACTTTTAAGAGGTGTCTATGCCAGCTAGGATTTGTGTGTGTGAACAGTATGGTCCAATGAGTATACATGGAGGCCTTCTATGGTCAAAAAGAAGTCTACGGATTAAAGTGATTGTGATCTTCAAAATACCTAAACGTTGGCATAGAGATATAAATGCTCATAATTTCTAATTTACAGAAGTACAAATTTAATTCAAAAAGCTTTGGAGAAACATCATGGTAGACCCAGCTTCTGAACTCACAATCTAGTGTTAAGCATTATTGGAATTTGCACCTAAACTTTTTTTGTTTGCTTGTTTTTGAGACTGGGTCTCATTACGTAGTCCAGGCTGGCCTCACACTCATGGCAGTCCTTCTGCCCAGCATCCCCATTGCTGGGATTACATGCATGTGCCACCATGCCCAACCAATATCCAAACTTAGTCTTCTACTCTTTTCCAAATGCTTATGAAGGGTCTACTTCATGCTGGGCACTGTGGTGTGCTAAGGAGAAGGAAATGTGTGAATTTCATTTTCCTTTTCTGCCTGTTCCACTTGACTTTCTCTGGGAAATGACTCTTTGCAGGTTTGCTGCAGGGTAAGGAGAAATAAATATAACGGATCTGGAGTGAGCCTCACCCCTGCAGGGATTCATTCAACAGTAACAAATGTTACTTTGTATTTTACGTTAATTCCACACATCTTACTATGGATTTTGGTTCTGCTTCTGCATTTGATCCAATGCATATAAAGTACTACGTCTCCATCCCAGCTCTTCTCCAGGCTGATTTGCCCTCCAGTCCTTATCCAAAGTTCTTGCTACTGGCTTCTTTTCCCCTAAAATAGCTTTCCTGATTTCAAGCTTTTTGAAGTTACAGCTCTCGCCTGACCAGTTGCTCTGATCCCCCGGTGGGTGGGGTTGGAAAACTGTTCACTGCCCAGAGCACTACAAAGACTTACCTGGTTAACAACTGCTTGTTAATGACCCACTGTTCAGACTTACAAACCATCTTTTTTGTACGGTTGTGTACATCTTGTGTATAGAGCCTCATGCCTCTTGTACAGTATACTTGTACTTATACTTTACACAGTACTCTAATATTTGCCTTGTGCTGTATAGTACAGCTCTGTCGTTGTATGTTCTGTTATAACTTGCCTGTAAGAGTTCTGTAATAAAAGCAAAGTTACCAAGTTGGAATTTCCTTTGATCATATCTTTGTTCTGAATGTTGTACTGTACATGCTATGTACAATTCCTCACTGAGCCAGCAATTCATTTGCTGTCCTGGTGGACCGAAACTTGGTTGTTGAGGAGGAGCACCTATAACTTAGCTGGTCAGCTAAATTATAAAGGTGCTCCCTTGGGCAGAGACAATCAGATTGCTATTTCTTTATCCTTCTGCTCAACCCTTTCCACAGTAGTCAACCACTCTGGGTTTATCTCTCTCAGTGAGTGGCCAAGAGCTGCCTCAGGGAGGGGACAGAGATCCCCAGGGCTGAAAGCAATTCTCCCAAGAAGTGGGCTGCTGGAATCCACAAGCAGCCAGCACTCCCAGAGGCTGGGCCATCTGGGATAGTCAGCAACTCCATTTTAGTGCAAGGCTGGCCCCAAGGAGCAGGAGAAGATGACAACAGAGAGGCAGGAAGGCCCAAATTGCATAAATGCAGTGTACTGGTAGAATCACCAAAACAAGTGTGGTCCCCCCAATGTTGGGTCAACAAGAGAGATGCAGTGACAGCTGCAATGGGCCAGGGTCACCTTGAGGTCACAGTCAGGCGTATTTCTGGAGCCAAGGCCAGATTGTAAAGGCCCATGTAGGATTCTATTGGTCTTATCTATCCATGGCTGCTGAGAAGCCACGCAGGAAGCAACAGCTGCAACTGTTCAGAGGAAAGGGTGGTGATACTACTATAGCAAGAGCTGGCCACTGTCAAGTCAAGATGCGTCCCTACAACCTGACACATGACTGCTTTCCCTCATGGATGAGCATAAAAGAGAACTCTGATGTTGCTAATACACTGGCTAGAAATGACATGACCGGATTGTATGTGCAAAAGTCATCTCTGAAATTCTACTAAGAGCCTGGACTTGCCTCACAGAGGAAGGGGCACCTCAGAGACCTGGGTGTGAGCAGAATTATACTACATTTGAAAGATAATGAATTGGAAACTACTCTAAAAAAGAAAAAAAAATGAAAATAGTTAATGATTTTCACAGAACTTTTGCAGGTATCACAGTTCCCTTTACTAAAATTTCAAAAATTATTTGAAACATTGGACAAGTACAATTTGAATAACAGAAAGACCTGAATTATACATTTATTAAACACTTAAAATCATAGTTTGAAAAATGTCTCTAGAAGTTCGTGGGCCATAAAAGCTTTCACCACCAACAGAGAACCCTGGCTGAACCCTAACCTTCCCACAGGCACAAAATTTCATCATGAGACTCAGTGCCTTCCTGGAACTTGATGCCACTCTGCCCCCATCTCTTCTCCTTGGGTTGGCCCCACCCTTAACATAGCGGCGAGCTTTCCCAGTCATCCCAGTTTTGGGGCTCTAAACATTTCTTGTCTGTTTTTGGTCTAGTTTTAGTCTCATAGCAACAGCAACTGATTTATAAGAAAGTTGAATCACTTCCTCCTTACTCTTCATTGATTGAAAAGATGCTCTGAAGGGCTGGGGATTTAGCTCAGCGGTTCCGGCGCCTGTCTCGCAAGCGCAAGGACCTGGGTTCGATCCCCGGTAACCACATAACAATACTGGGTGTGGAGACTCACATTCAGCAGCAACCAGTATCACATAGCACAGTGCCGGGCGTGGTGGCTCACGCCTGTAATCCCAGCACTTGGGAGGCAGAGGCAGGAGGATTGCTGTGATGTGAGTTTGAGGCTGAGCTCAGGGCCAGCCTGAACCACAAAGCGAGACCCTGTCTCAAAAAAAAAAAAAAAAAAAATGGATCTGAAGAGGAACACTGTAAAATTCTCAGTGGAAAGTCTTTTGTCTGGGTACAAGACGAGATTCAATAATCCCATTAAGACATGAACAAACACTTGAAGGCCCCTGAGCTGCTCCACTGTCTTCTCTTTCATTTCTTCTAAGACTCAAATCTTTGGGTAGTGTTGATGACAAAGGCAGAAAGTCTTGTTGACATGGTGTCTGTCTCCCCGACCCCGGCCCTGCCTCAGCCAGGGCAAAGGACTCCTGGAGCTTGCTTTACAAAGATTATTGTCTGCATGAACCCTGGACTTTCATCCCTGAGAACTCACAAGTAACCAGAGATACTGGCCTGATCACAGGGTTCTGTTCTGAGAAATCTGTTGACTTGTTTTTTGACACATGACTAAAGTGAAAACATCAGATTTTGTTTCTGGATCTATTGAGATGATCATGTGGTTTTTCATCTTTAATGTATTGCTATGGTGCTACCATCTCTCCTGAGAATATTAAACCAAACCTGCATTCCATGACTAGTTCCATTTGGTTGTGATATATTATTTTTTGTGAGGTTTTTGTTTTTGTTTACTTTTGTGCTTTTTTGGTACCAGGGATCGAGCTAAGGACTTTATGCTTTTGAAACAGGCACCAGAACTACTGAACAAAATCCTAGGCCCTATATTATTATTTTTTTAAATTTTTTAAAAAATCTTTTGAGACAGGGTCTCGCTTCCAAGTTCAGGCTGGTACTGAACTCAACCTCTAACTCAGCAATCCTCCTGCCTCTGCCTCCCAAGTGCTGCTATTATAAGAGCGAGCCACTATGCCTGGCATTGTGGTATGTGTGAGGATTGAACTCTGGATGTGTGTTTGCAAGCCAGGTGCTAGAACCACTAAGCTAAATCCCCAGCCCCTATATTATTATATTTTTTTAGCTGCATTTGACATGTCTGTGTACTCATGTTCATGATGTCACTAATTTCTGATCCCAGAATAGTTCCCTTTGTCCTGTCAGAATTGTGAAACTGATAACAAGACCAAGCACTGGTCTTGGAAGGAGAAGCGGTGAAGGAGAGTTTTGTCCTTGGCCAAGAGTAGGAGGAGTGGGAGTTAAACTCATAAACTAACTTCTCTGTCTGTTGTGGTAGAAAGGCGATAATAGATAGAGGATGAAAGAAATGATGCCGAGGGACAAGCTAATGTCTCCAGGGACTCTGGATGTCACATTAGAGCTACCCAGTATGGGCTGGAAGAATCAAAGCAGACTGCGGGTCTGCAGACATTCAGTTCTCAAAGATAAACAAGTTCCAAGCATGGAAAAGTTCAGTTAGGTCAAGCAGGCAGCAATGAAGCTTATTAGCTTGTAATTTCCTTATGTTTTTTTTTTCCTAATTTTTAGTACTTGACATAAAATAAAATGAGAAACACTGTTGGAAATTAAAAGAAAGGCAATCTTTCTTATATAATGACAAAAATTAGCTGAACTGTACACTACACTTTTGTGGAAAGCAGAATTTGTAAGAAATGAACTGAATATTTAACTAAGAATATTTCTAAGCCAAGTATTGAAGATATAGCTCATTTTCTTCTTGAGTTTTATAATAAAGTGCAAGATGAAGAAGATAGAACTATTAAATGAAGAGAAACCAGGCATTGATGATTTGAGAATTCTCAGCCTATTGAGATTATAAAAGATGTCAAAAATAGGATATTCATTGTTAGGAAAATATGTTCTGAAGAAAAAAACCAGGAGTCTGGCTGAATAAATCTCTCAGTGCTAATAAGATTAAAAATGACTCATAGACCTTTTAAACATCTCTTCAGAAGCCAGGAACAAAAACAGAATTATCTAGGGAAATCTTGTGAACAGTCCTCTCATCTGTCACAATGACGCCCATGCCACACAGGAAATCTACAGTTATTCTAAGGATGTCCTAGCAGCAGCAACACTGCCAGTTTGGGCTGAGTGGAGCGGAGACAAGAGGAAACGAGGAAAGGCCATCAGACTCCCAAAACTAGCGGCAGGAGAAAGGATGATCACTTGCTCCATCAGGCTCAGAGACTGCACTTCGAGGAAAGTCAGGACTAGAGCCAAGGCCACATCCATGGATACAAAGTAAAACCTGAAACAGCTTTTGAAATGGGAAGGCACTGTCTTCGTTCTGCTTCAGATGGAACTTCACTATGTTGTCCAGGCTGATCTTGAACTTATGGGCTCAAGTGATCCTCCTACCTCAACTTCACAAGTAGCAGAAACTACAGAAACATGGTCCTCACACTGGGCTAATTTTCTCCTTATTTGAATGAGAACAGCTATCACTATTACCTTATGCCTACCTTCTATTTTATGTTAGAAATAGATCATTTCGAGTTTCATAGTTTTGTAGACAGAGATGAATTTTCCCCAAGATGGACTATACTCAGAGCTTCATGAATATGTGATTTTCAGGACAAGATTTGGGTTTTCTGAGGTGATATTTAGAAGTTATTTTGGATTGAGACTTTCGGAGATGTAAGGATGGGATGAATGTAGATCGCATGTGAACAGACTTGAATCTGGGGGCTTTGGGGCAAGCAGATTGTACTCATCCAAAAGACATCTGTCTCCCATCTGTGGAGCCTGTGAATGCCAGTTATATGGCAGGAAAAAATCTTTCCAGATGTAATTTAAGAGTCTTGAGGTGGGGAAATGTCCTAAATAATACAGGTGAATCTTACCTGCAATCATGCTTATCGTTATAGGAGAAGAGCAGAAGGAAGAAGATTTCACATGCATGGAAGCAAAGATGTGAAGATAGAGGAGGGCTCAAAGACACAGTTCTCAGGGGACCGGGGAGTTAGCTCAGTGGTTCTGGCGCCTGTCTCGCAAGCGCAAGGACCTGGGTTCGATCCCCGGTAACCACATAACAATACTGGGTGTGGAGACCCACACCCAGCAGCAACCAGTACCACATACCACAGTGCCGGGCGTGGTGGCTCACGCCTGTAATCCCAGCACTTGGGAGGCAGAGGCAGGAGGATTGCTGTGATGTGAGTTGGAGGCTGAGCTCAGGGCCAGCCTGAACCACAAAAAGCGAGACCCTGTCTCAAAAAACCTAAAATAAATAAATAAATAAATAAATAAATAACTGTGTATAGCCATAAAACCAGTACTATTCACTAATTTAAAAATCAGTAAGCTGTTGATGCATGCAGTAAAATAGCTGAGTTTCAAAAGCCTTGTGCTAATGAGAAGACTAGATTAAAAGTACATTTACATACAAATTTTAAAATGTTAATAAATAGGTATGAGCAGAATGTATTTGTGTCTAAGACAAAAACCACAGATTCACAAGTATCAAACATTTTTAGTGATCTACAGCTTACCATTCATTTTACTTATTTATTTATTATTCTTGTAGTACTGGGGATCAAACTCAGGCCTTATGCTTCCGAGCTAGATACACTACCACTTGAGCTAAATCCTGGCTATCATTCATTTTATCTAAAGCAAAAAATTCTTCATTCCTCATGTTCTGGAGTAGATGTATTTATGTATTTATTTATTTTGGCTTACTTAAGCTTTAGGACCACTCACTTTTTTAAGCCTAATTCATTATTCTAAATTATTCCATGAATTTTTTTACCCTAAATGTAATGATGTTTAATATTAATCTTATGTGTGCATGAGATTAGCCTTTCTCTGACAAATAGGAAAGGTACTGTTTGTCATCTAAGATCTCCCACCCAGCTAGCTATTCAACTCAGCTACCTACATCTACCTACCTACATATTTATCTAGCCTTTCATTTTTTATTTTAATTTAAAATGAGTGGATATTAATAAAGAATAATAAAAACACTCTTCTATGGGAAAATTTAAAAATTATTTCAAAATTATGAGAGAATAACATTGGTTAATATACTGTGTGTTATGATCTTAAATAAATGGCCAAAATGTTGCTCAGAATACAAGTGATAGAAAAAAAAAGGACTCTTTTTTTACAAAAAAGAAACAAACAAATAAAAGGACAGCTTTCTTTTCAGTGAACAGAAGAAACTAGTAGGATAAATGAAAATAGAAATTCCACTTCACCTAGCTATCCTCCTCCTAGGTATCTTTCCAATAGTTACAGTCATCATTTTACAGGGATACATGCCTGCTCACATTTTAGAGGCATAATTTATAATAACTGATGTCAGGTCTGACCCTGACCAACAGGACAGGGTCTCACTATGTAGCCGAAGCTGGGCTCATATTCACAGCGATCCTCTATTGAGTTTTATTTTTTTTAATATAAATTTTACCTACATGTGTTTAAGTATTAATACATACACACAAGTTTCACATTAAGTTCAAAAAGTTTTCAACTCTCTGACAAATATAGATGATAATATAATATACGTTCATGAGTATGACACAGTTCTTTTCCTTTCATGATACTAAGTTCCTTTGTCTCATACAATTTGACAGTGTCAAGTTTTATTTTCACGTCCATTGCAAGTCATTTTTCCAAAGAGTGCCTTCTAATCTTCAGGATGATGGTTCCCTTGTGATTTTTCATGGTCACATAGTAAGTTCTAAAAGTCTCACTTGTTTTTGAAAAGGAAAGGTTGCAACTTACTATAGGAAGGGCTACCTTGAACATTAGATTTATTACTCTAATAATATGTGCTGTGTCTTCAGCAGTTAACTGTATTTATGTAATCAGTTGAAGTTTACTGGCCCTTAATATATATTGGTAAAATTTCATGTCCAACAAGGAGTTATAATTTAGGACTAAAAGTGGTCTACTTTTGGTGACATGTTACCTGAGAGAAAAGATGAATGACAAAAGAAATTCAAAGGGTTCATAGACTATTTGATGAGACTGAGCCAGATTTGATATTTGCCTTCACTTTTCTGATTTATTTGCCTCTGTATAAATGGCTCAATTAAAACTTTTCCGCCTGGACAGTTTCAGCCCCAGGTAAAAGCCTCCCCCTCACGTTGAATCAAGCTTAAACCTGCCTCACCTTGTAGCTTTGCTCCATAGAGCCTCTTGGGAAGTGAGGTGAGCAAGTTTCCCACTTTCTCGGTTCTCCTTCTGTCTCTCCTAGACAGAAGCTTTATTTCCTCAATAGTTCTTCCTACTCTTAACCTTTATTGTTCTTAAAATTCATTCTTCAGTTTTAGAGGGCACAAACTCATGTTTCAGGTGTCTTTCAGGTTGGGAGCAAAGCTTGCTCCCCTGCATCGAGTGCACCTTGAAGGCTACTGGGGGTGTTAGGAAGTTACTGTCCTCTGGAGTGTTGTGCAAGAGCTTCACAACAGGAACTTTATCTTTCCTCAAATAGCATGTCAGGAGGCAGTGCTGACAGAGAAAGGTGCCAAAGTCCACACTTAGATGCAGAGTTCTCTGGCCAACATTGTCCTTCTGACACAAGAGAGCAAGGCCTAGCTCCCCATTTAAAACGTGAGTTTGTGTTCTCTAGAATTGAAGAATGAATTTTAGGAACTACAGACATTTGAGTAGGAAAATTTTGTTGAGAAAGAAAGTGTCTGCCTATGAGAGACAGAAGGGGGAACCCGGAAAGGTGGGTAACCCAGAGTCACTTTTTGCCAGGGAGAATTTATGGGCCAAAATCAGGAGACATGTGGGCTCAAAATAGGGGCTTCCAATAAGATTCAAGGAAGTGGACAAATTAGCAGCTAACCAATGGGTAAGTGGGGGCTTCCAGTAAGATTTCAAAGAAATAGGCAAACCAATGGAATTACAACAAATACAGTTATTTAAGCAATCTTGATCAAGTGGGGTCCAATGAGAAATCAAGTCATATAGGGTCTTTTAGATCAGGAGACTCCTCCAGATGGGCCAAATTCCTGGGACTTTACATTGGAGAATTTGTAATTACTGCACATCTGGGGAGGGCGTCGACCTGGATCTTGACTCCCCATCAATTTAGTTATTCAGGAGAATGAGGCCTTATCAGTCACTGTTATCCATGAGTTCTGCTGATGTCCTTGAACTATGATAACAGTCTCTCTTCTCATGAGCTTTTCAAGGGCCTGCCCGATCTGTCTGAGTGCCACATGTCTAACTAGCTTTTCTACCAATAATAATTCTGTCATGGATCAGGTACTTGCTAAATGGGAAGTCTTAGCTGCTTAAGAAGTACTTGGGGAACAAACACCCACCGCACTTCTAGAAGGGACAGCAATCTTCCCAACACCCTTTTCCCTTCCATGAGCTCCCAGGACTTCCGTCATTCTCCTCACCAAACTGCCTATTCTGAGGCATCTTTTGGAGAGTCCTTGGCCCTCCAACATGAATAAAGATTTTTATGATGTACTGTGCAATTTGAGGGAAATAACACTTGTGGAACACGCAGGCTGTCCTGACACATGGAGTCCTTGCAGGTGAAGGACATACAGCAGATATAGAAGCCCACTCGGCACCCACTGTGTTCTGATTTTGCCCTAAGGGATGTGGTGGCGTGTCAAAGGCTCAGGGGGCCAGTGTGTATGTTCTCTGGCTCTTCCCACACAAAAATTCTCCTGCATGTCCTCAGAAAATTTAGAAATGAATAGTGAAACACACGAGACAGTTAAAAAGATCTCTGAATGCTTTTTAAAGTGTTTCTTTTACCTTGAACCTCAGGTTTTCCTTATTTTAGACAACTAGAGTCATAAAGATTTTTAAAGTCATTTAATAAATATTTCAATTACATAAATATTATATAATAATGCTTCCCTGAAATTTTCAACTTCTTCTATACCATTCTCTAGTAAATTAACAACTGAGTGACAAAAATACTTTCACATACTAAACTTTTACAATACAGTAACATGTAGCTTTGACATTCTTAAAGGATGTTTAAGCTCTTCCTTGAACAACTGCTGTAAAGGTGTTGTGCTTCTCATGACCATCACATCAAGATACCTACAGCAGGATAGAACTCTGTTTAACTTTAGCAACATGACAGAAGTCTCGCCTTCTGTTTTCCTTAACTGTTCATGCTATTTACAGGAAGATCTTCCTCCTCTGGGGCTCCAGCTTTCCCTTCACCTGCTGTTTCCCACCTACTGTTTATTCCTGCATCCTTCCTCAGCAGCCTGGACAAGCTCAGAAATCAGCATCAAGTCACAATTCAGTAACAGTGAGCTGGACACCTTCCCACCACAGCTCTTGCCACAGTGTCACCACTTACTAGGAACAGGAGCCTGCTGAGCAGGAACAAGGGTGCTGGAGGGAGGCTGGTGCTGCCAGTGTGCTTCTTCTCATCCACCAGAAGTAGTGCCTTACCCCAGGGCAAGGAAGGAAAGGGCAGATGTGCCCAGCTTTTGCTGAGCAGGAAGAGTATAGACAGGTCCTGTGGCCAGGTCTGAGTCAGGAAGAAGTGAGGCAGGAGAGAGCATTCCCACCCCTGCACCACACCATCCTCGAGAAATTGCACGGGAAGCATGGACCCTAATTCCAGGTGAGCACTGTCCAGCCAAATAATGTGGAACAGTAGAAACTGGTCTTCCTATCCCTTGGCATTTCTAACCAATGTTAAAACATTCGAACAAAGAATTGTTTGTTATGAAGTTTTAAATTATCTCACAGATCTTGAACAAACAGGCATGTACTCATTTTCTTTTCATTTTGAGCAGAAGAAAAAACACATTGCTGTTTATTTGGTAGCTTGGTTGTGGTTCCATTGATAACAAAGGGCATATATTAAAAACATCCATAAAACAATCGCCATAATCAAGGTGATCAGTGCAAAAGTCCTTGCATGTCTCTTTGTAAGTCACACTACAGTCCCCACAGTCTTTTTGGTAGATACTGGTTTGTGTTCTCTTACATGGTCCCAGACAGTTTGTGCTCTTTGTATTCTTGTCCCCGGCAGTCGCTGTGCTCACCCCTGGGAGGTGGTGTCAGCAGCGCACCCTGCTAGTTCCAGGTTGTGCTCTACTGTGCGTCTGCAGCGCTGTCTGCTTACTGATTTACCAGAAGATGGACACTTGTGCTGGCTCCAGTTTGGAGCCTTAGAAATAAAGCTTCAGGGCACTTCCATAGGCAAATCCTCTGTGGACTTCTGCTTTTGTTTGTTTGTTTTTATTGAGGGGTGTAGTGAATAACCAGGATAGTCTATTAGAGTAATTGTATTTAAAGAAACTACCAGGCTCATAAAAACATGATTCTGTGTCCTCATTCATCTCTCTCACCAGATCCGGCACCATGTGACTTCTAACTCTCCCTCAAAGTCAAAGTGACTATGAACAATGCTCTTAAACAGTTCAGGACATGGAGTCAGCCAGGACAACCTAATTAAAGAATCTTGTGAAAACGACTTTAGAGCTCCTTCAAAAAGTGTCAAGAATGATATAATAAGTATTCTTAAATAACAAGAAGTTTTTTTAGAGGTATATATGGCAATGTGTCTTTTACTGCAATACAACTTTAACACACACACACACACACACACACACACACATATATATATATATATACAATATTTTTTTTCTTTTTTCTTTTTTTTTTTTTTTTTGAGACTGAGTCTCGCTTTTGTAGTTCAGGCTGGCCCCAAGCTCACTATGTAGCCCAGGCTAGCCTCAAACTCACAGTAATCCTCCTGTCTCTCCCTCCTGAGTGTTGGGTTACAGGCATGAGTCACCACATCCAGCACTGTGGTATGTGGTTTCCAAGGATCAAACTCAGGACCTTGCACTTGCCAGATAGAAGCCAGAACCACTGAGCTAAACCCCCAGACCCACATTTTTTTTATTATAGTGCATATTCCCTGGAATCTGGAGAAGTGACTTCACCTCTACCTCTTTGTGGAGACTTCAGGATATTTCCGTGCCTCAGCTGTGCTGAACTCAAGTTGACCCTTGCATTTGGAAACAAAAGCAGGAGGATGTTGTCTGAAATTAGGGAAAGGACCCAGCTGGTCCTGCACCTTTCAGCAGCATTGTGAGCTCAGCTCACTCGCTGTTTGTCTCACAATTTTGATGTCAAAAACAGAAAAAGGCACATTGCTCTTCAGAGCCCTCATGGATATGTACAAGAAGAAGCAAGAAATTTTTTAAAAAACTTGAAAGCATTCTTAACAAAATGGGGAGAAGGATGGTTTGAGGAGTGGTGCAGGAGCTGGAAGACAGCTGTAAGGAACATGGATCCATTCTTTCTGGCCAGGCCAGTGACTTGATCTGAAATCAATTTGGGGGCTTCCTAAGAAGGTTAGTGTATTGATCCATTTCAGGGAAAACGTAAAACACAAATTTACCAAGAAGATGAATGTGTGAGTTGTAAGCTTCAGACAAAATGGCTCCATTCTCCTGAAGCTCTTACTCCCCAGATGCTTTGCAGCATAAGGTAGGCTTTGTCCATCCTCTGGGCTACACAGGAGAAGTTGGTTTGGCAGGCAAGGTAAGTGGGTGCCAGTTTGTTCCCAGCCAGGGAGATCAATCAGCAACAGAGACCTGTGCCTAGCAACCTGGGGAAAAGGTCTGGATGGCAGGCTGGAGAGGAAGCCAGAGCCTTGTGTGGGCACTGGCTGTAACTCAGGTGGGGTCTGTGGAGGGCACCAGCCCGGGAGCCCTGTGGCTCTTCCTGTACCTCCTTGTTTAACCCACCACAGCTCTGCCCTGCATCCAGCTCCACACAGCCTCACACTGATCTGGAATCTGGTAGCATGTTTGCTAAATGTGTTGTAGTTCTGTCCAAGTATTTTGAAAACTTTGTCCAGTGTGGACAGAAATCCAAAAAGTAAAGGCTGTAGAAAACTGGTTGCAGACCTCAACACGCTGACTTAGTCCCTTCCCTCCCTACCTCGAAACTAATTCAACTCAGAAATGCTGTCTTTCCTCCATTCTCATCCTGAGAGTAATTTTAACATTTTTACAATCACTACCATTGTTAGAAAAGTTGCAATGTTATAAGCTACCTGACCTTACAATATGACTCCCTGGTGTCGGCAAAAACTATTTACTCAAACCCTCCTCCCGGGCTCTGTTCCCTTTTACTGTGAGGGTCATATCTCTTAAAACTCAGGCCCGACATTCCATAAACTTCCAAACTCAGGAGGGATGATGTAGCAGTCATCCCCTCCCCTAGAACTAGGCCACTCCGGCCCAAGTCACCTCTAAACTCACCTATCAAGGAGAATCCCTGTTTGACTTGCGTGCGCAAATTGGGCTCCTATAAATCACTGACCCCCAACGCGCTCTCTCTCCGCTCACTCTCCCTCGTTCTCTTTCTCTCTTCTCTTCTTTTTCTTTCTCCGTTCTGCACGTCTCTCTTTCCTTTCCTTAATTCACTCTCTCTCTCTCTTTTTTTTTTTTCTCTCTCTCTCCTTCCTTTGCCCCCCCAGGCTCCAGAGACTCCCTTTAATAAAATCTCCTGTCGGGTTGCCTGGTGTGTGGCGTGGTCATTGAGCATCATCGGGGTTCCCTTTTTCTGCTTTAACAACCATCACTGTACATCTGTAATTCCGTGTTGTGTTTACCACTTCTGTTGCCATCAGAGAGGGTGAGTATGTGAGGGTATACAGACATATACGCACTCCTCCTGTCTGCATGTCTGAAAAGCTCGTCTTCCATCTTCAACTGAGAAAGCTTTTTAGGGGGCACAGATGACCAAAATATGTTACATGCATGGATGAAAATAAAAAATTCATAACTAGTTGTAACTATATGTATTTATTCATGAAAAAATGTATTTGTGGTAGACATGACATTTCATTTTTTCAATACTTTATCATTTTTTAGCTTCCGGTTGGCTTTGTGCTTGGTGTGAAATGAGATCTTTCTCATGTATTCCTGTTCATGATGCGTATTTTGCTTTGCTTCTTTTATTTTGGATTTGCCTTGGCTGACAGCTGCTCTGCTTGTGACACAGCTGAACCCTATCAAGTCTTGCTTTTAGTCACCACCCGGATGGTGCCAAGAATCCCCCTCTTCAGTCGCAGATTTCAGCTGCATTTCTTGGTACTCAGTCAACACCGCCTCTGCCTTTTCAGAGTCCTGGGTTTCCTTATGTGCGGGCTAGCCCACCGTCTACCCATCTCAGGGTGGGCAGAATGTCTGCTCCTCCCTTGGCCAGGCCTCATGGGATCTCACTCTGCTATACACAGCTAATTTCCTCAAAGATTCTAGTTGACCCAGCATTTTCTCAAGTAAATTACAGTAAGGCAAAGTAAATTAAATTTACACAAAAAATAAATGTCATCACAAAATGAAAAAAAAACCAAAAAAGATGTGCAGGTTTCCAGAGCCCCTCTATGCAAGCCTCCTCTCTGCCACATCTCCAGAAGCTCAGGTTTCCATCTGTGCCCACTGTGCTCAAGGACAGCACTGCCCTGTCCTGGCCCCTTTTCTTGGCTATCCTAAAAGGTTCTAAGTGCTGGGCTCCAGGGCCCAGGAGGGGCTTATGTCATTTGGTGTTTGATTTGCTTTTTTAAAATTTTCTTTCTTGGGCTAGAGATCTACCTCAAGTGGTACTGCACCTACCTTGGAAGCACAAGGGCCCTAGTTCAATACCTGGTACTGCATTTAAAAAAAAAAAAAAGGAAACTTTCCTTTCAGCCATCACAGATCTGTACTCTCTGATCCCAAGCCTTAACTGATGGGGAGGGGTGTACATTTTATCTGGGTTGAGAGCTGTGTAAGTTTGATACTCAATATTTCATGATGTCCAAAATTGGAAGTTTTAATAATCCCAAACTTCCATAATGTATATTCTTAATCAGATTATTACAGGATAAAGATATTTGCTAGCATGGTAACTTCATATGTCCTACAATCTGGTACTGTGATCAGTCATTCACAGAACCTAACCTGCATGAACTCTGTGCAGTACAGATTACAGCAAGTTCATCCACATATTTTATCTGCTCTTCTTCCAAGAGCGCCACTAGTATTGCTGGAAATGTACACATTTCTTTTTTAAAAATGTAACATCAATCCCCAAATCTAGAACAGTTTCATTGTTCTTCATCCGGGTAATGAGATTTCCTTCTTGGCTCTCTGATCCCAAACAAAATCAAGCATATGAAAAGTATATCATTTGTATTCAGAGAAATATAAGGTAGAACCACAAGATACCATTAAAATTACCATGGTGGCTATGACCAAGCATTGTTAGGATTGTAAAATACCATTCATTTTTTGCTACAGTACAATTGATGCAGTCTTGTTGCATAACCAGCTGTTTATCTCAGGGTGTCTGCACATACCAAAGATCCTCATGGGTAATTAGATTGTGGAATATTCATAAGATAAAGTGATGACAGCAAATGAGTCACTGCTATATGAAGCAGCACGATGAATCCCAGAGAAATGACAGAACTCCAATAATCCTGATGTATGGAACAGATGCCACCTTCCAAAAACCACACACAGGAAAGGTGGAGAAGCAGTCTCCCCTGGGCCATGAGCAGCATCAGGATTAACCTCACAGGAGCACATTATCTTTGACACCCTGACCTAGATGCTGATCACATAGACCTGCACAGCAGGGATTTGTGTACATGTGAGTTTCATTTAAGATGTATACTAAACCTTAACAAAACACTAAGTTGGCATTATGGAGCAATCTTTGAGAATGTATTTCAAATCTTTGGAAATGCGAATTAAGCCATTTTAACTGTGAATGTGAAGCCAAAAGTTTTAAAATTCCTCTTTGCATTGTTAAAGGATGGATTTGTTTCTTTGGTTAGTTTTGTTTGTTTGTTTGTTTGTTTTTGGAGACAAGGTGTTGTTTCCTACTGGAGGGTGGTCTTGAACTCATTATGTAGCCCAGGTTGGCCTCAGACTTGTAGCAATCTTCCTTTCTCAGCCTCCCTAGTGTTGGGATTATAGGTATGCACTACCATACCACGATCAGGATGGACCTTTTCATACAACAAAATAAAATTAAAATACCAATTTCTTTAAGAAAATCAGGAACAATAACTTGTCTGCCTCTTTTAGAGTTTTATACTTAGGGCTTTTGCAGTCTGCAGCAACCACATTCAGTTTCATACTCAAAAGTCTTTCCCCTGCTGGATGCAGGATCTCTGTCCACCTCTGGTGATGAAAGGTGCTAAATTCAGATACTTTCAAATTGTGTTGCTCTAAAGCTTCCCTTCTTTCTATAGACGGGTCAACTAAAAACAAGCTCTTATTCTGTTGTCACCAGCTCTCAGGCATCAAAATTGAGAATTTAAGGGTATTAAAAATGAGACATGGGGTCAAAAAGAGTATAGGTTTCACCAGCAATTGTGCCAAGTTTAATCTGTTAGATAAAAGACTAGTTTTTCAGGTTTGCTGGAATCAGTGATATTTGATGTTATTTTACTATATATATTGTGCATTATCTGGGATGATTCCAAAATTTTTCAGTATGGCTTTTAACAATATCCACTCTTCAAAGTATTTGCTTATTTCTGTAGAAACAGAAAAGAAAATCAAAGGCTTTTTTCTGTATTATCTTGCTTATTCTGTACCCAAAATCCAAAATGAACCAATTTCATAGTAAAAAAAGGACAGAGTTTATGGTATAGGCTTTGATTTGCCTTCACCGTGTGCCCCCTCTTCCCGGATGTGACCTTATTTCCAGTGTGGCTGACCCCACTGCTGATTCAATCCTGGCCTAGAACCTATTTTCCTGTCAACCTACTTGCATATATTTTTATATTGGGATTGAGAACATAAATCAGCTTTTTTCTACTGGTAGAACAAACAAGAAATTCTGCTCAGGAATTGTTGGCAGCCCATTTTCTCAAAGCCATTGTGAAAATAAGCACATGCTTTGGGCTGGAGCACAGCCCTGGTGAGAGCCTCAGGGGTTCTTGGGCTCTTCCTGTATGCCAAGATTGAATGCTCTGGGATCACAGGGCATGGTCAACGGTCACCAGGAGAGCAAGGCACACTAACATGAAGGCTGTTCCGTTTCTCTGAGATCACCACGTTACCACGGATGAAGAGAATGAATGAATGAACTGCACAACACTCTTGTGACACTACACACTGCTTCGCTTGTGTGCTATGTTGACAAAGTCTCTGATGAAAATGGAGAAAGTGGAATTTGATTTTAATACCACTATTTTCCTAGATATAAAAGAATGCAGGAACTTTGGGAGAGAAGGCATGATCAGTCTGTACCAATAGTGCCCCATGATGAGAATATTATAGATCGATAAGCAGATAGGCCAGTCCTTGATCAGCTCACAAGAAAGAAAACCTTCACTAAATGTCAGTGCAATCAAAAGAAAAAACCTACTAGACTTACTCCCCTGTATCAAGGTTTTATTTTGCCATCCCAAGCCTGAGGGCCAGGGCTGCACCAGGTTTACTGCCCCTTGAAACAGCTGAGGGAGCATTCACTATAGCAGAGTGTGAGAGACGGGGGAGAGGATGTAACTGACCCTTCACAGTAAGTTCTAGTCTCCTGTGAGTCTGACAGCAAGTGGAAAAATAATTAATAATTAGGCAGAAATGAGGCTTAGAGAAGAAGCTGAGCTTGGGCCTGATCCATGCTACTTTGGGCAGCAAAGACAATAGATTTGAGATTGCCACACCTTTTATTCCTCCAGACTCAAACTTGCCACGCCTTTCACCAAATTCAAAATCCTCTGCAACATTCTGGTGTTACCTATAGGAAATCTGTGAATGAATTCAGAGTCCCCATATGTAGACTACTGAGTACAAATTGAGTCATTAGAAGGAAGGCATGAATTTGTGTGTTGCTGAATCCTCAACCTCTGAAGAAGTGCTTGACGTGAAGTACTTTTTTTTTTAGAGACAAGGTTTCACTTTGTGGTTCAGGCTGGCCCTGAGCTCAGACTCCAACTCACATCATAGCAATCCTCCTGCCTCTGCCTCCCGAGTGCTGGGATTACAGGCGTGAGCCACCATGCCCGGCACTGTGGTATGTAGTACTGGTTGCTGCTGGCATGAGTCTCCACACCCAGTATTGTATGTGATCACCGGGGATCGAACCCAGGTCCTCACGCTTGCAAGACAGATGCCAGAACCACTGAGCTAAATCCCCGGCCCGTGAAGTAGCTATTTAACAAACATGTTGTTGAATGGATACATGAATAGGTTGCATGTTGAAACAGACCAGTTGTCTAGCCATTTTGTAGGTTTAACCTTTTTTCTTTCTTTTCTCTCTTTCTTTTATTTCTTTTTTTTTTTTTAAGCAGTATCATGCTAGGTACGTGTGGTGTCACTAAGCCACATCCCTGGCCCTTAACATGTTTTTTTTCATTTTTTAATCTGAATTTAGTGACTGATACAAAATTTTTACATGTAGGTTAGTTTTTTTTTCCTAAAACTTTTATGGAAAAAGTCTATTTTACCCACTAAATGGAAAAACTCTGAATAGCACCTTTAAGGAGGACTTTTTATGTACTACAGTATTATAATTACTGTGTCCCCTAAGGGTGATGCCTAGGATCACACTTGAAAAGTACAAATTAACCAAGTTGGAAATGGGTCCATACTTTCTAGAAAAACTGCCCTCTTGATACTGAGTCCAAGCACTGTACAAGATGCTCTTTTTTTTTTAGATTTTTTGAGACAGAGTCTCACTTTGTGATTGAGGCTGGCCCTGAGCTCAGCCTCCAACTCACATCATAGCAATCCTCCTGCCTCTGCCTCCCGAGTGCTGGGATTACAGGCGTGAGCCACCACGCCCGGCACTGTGGTATGTGGTACTGGTTGCTGCTGGGGTGAGTCTCCACACCCAGTATTGTTATGTGGTTACTGGGGAATCGAACCCGGGCCCTTGCGCTTGCAAGACAGGCGCCGGAACCACTGAACTAACTCCCCGGCCCACAAGATTCTCTTTTTCAAGTCTTGTGTTCTTTTTGATAGCCACCAAGGAGTGATTAATCATCACTATTCCAGAACAAGCTCTTCACAAATTTAAAGAAAGGGGTCAACAATACTCACAACACAGATTCAAAAGCAAGCTTTACAGCTTACCTTTGAAGATACAAAAGACTAAAATGGTAGGTCATCAAAGATTACCTGATATTTGGAAGAGCTAATTTAAGGTTTGATTCCTGGGCTTTGGACATGAGATATGTCAGCCTCAGACTCTCTTTAGTACCCCAAAAAGACAAAAAATGTGTTGGACAAAGCAAGAGTACAGTAGGCTGCGCTGACCTTTACCTAAGCCAGACAATGCCTTTTCCAGTCTCTCTGTTCTTTTTTTGAAGGTAAAAATTTAAAAGTCATGGCTTTTCTGTAATACCTCTCACATTCTCTGGATAATTATGGTGAAAATGAGTAAAGTGTCTTGTGCAGAAGGTCAACTGCTAAATAGACAAAATTCAGAAAAGGCTGAACCAAAAATATAGTAGGCTGAAACCAAGCATACCTCCTTACAAATGCATTAGGGTGAGAGTTAAAGAATAAAAAAGCCATCAATTCAAAATAAAGTGAGAATGATGAGAATTAAGTTGTGTCTTATACTGGTACAAATCCCCATTATGGAGTGCAATCATGATGTGTATATTTAATGTACCAATAAAGATAATTAAAAATATATATATAAAGTGAGAATGAGAGATTAATCAAACAAAAAGCACACAAATTTCTATAAATTTCAAAAGGCTAAAAATGAAACGGTTTCTTGTACCTGCATTGGATGACCAGGTAAAGCTTACAGTAAAGACAACAAAACACAGTGAGCTATGCTCACAGAACCAAAATAACAGGAGCTAGAGACATTAGTATAGTAGTCTTTACATCTAGGGTAAATGGGGGCATGTGTGGGCTAAAGCTAAGAGGATTCATTGATAGTGTGGATGTCAAGCTGATTGATTCCACCAATCAGAACAACTTTCTTATCCCAAACAGTCCAATGTCGTTCTAGAAAATAAAGGAAGATTTACTTTCTAGAGAGCGTTGCACAGCTAATAGTGGGAAATATGTTTTCCAAGGAATGAAGCCTGTGACCTAGATGACATTTTGTGGACCTTGCTGCCTGTCTGATAGGGACCACTGCTGGGGAGGCATATGCCTCTCAGGAAGAAGACTAAAAGACTTCCATGGGGAGACTGATCTTTAAATCTATGTAAGCATACTTTTTGAATTCAAATAAAATTAAACTAAAGGAAATAAGATGGGAAGCAAACACATGACTCACCAGGAAGTCCAGCTCTGGATATGATTCACAGCAAACCTACTGTCAGCCACTGTCACTGAAGCTGAGAGAGTGGAGAGAGAAATATGGCAGTGGCTTGGTTTGTGCAGATGGCTCCAGAGGTCCTTAGGGAATATGCTCGAACAAGAAACTTAACTCCTACTAGGTTAAATTTTCAGCTGGAACAGTAAAGATTTTATGATAACCCCAAAATAGGAGTAATAGTTAATAAGTCTGGTCACGGGAAACTCAGGAAGCAGGGAGTGGATATCTTTTTTTTTTTTTTTTAGGTTTTTGGAGACAGGGTCTCGCTTTGTGGTTCAGGCTGGCCCTGAGCTCAGCCTACAACTCACATCACAATCCTCCTGCCTCTGCCTCCCAAGTGCTGGAATTACAGGCGTGAGCCACCACGCCCGGCACTGTGGTATGTGGTACTGGTTGCTGCTGGGTGTGGGTCTCCACACCCAGTATTGTATGTGGTTACCGGGGAATCAAACCCGGGCCCTTGCGCTTGCAAGACAGGCGCCAGAACCACTGAGCTAACTCCCTGGCCCGGGAGTGGATATCTTACAAGTCTCCAAACACACACCTACCCTCAGAGCACTCAAGGAGTGGAGTCCTGATAGCATATTTGACTTATTTTTTTAATAACGTGTAAGAAGTACTTCTTATCTTATACATAGGGATTTGTGTCCCATTCTCTTAGCAGATTTTAATGGAGACAGAGTATAATATATCCTATTGGTGCCTTCCTAAATTCTTTTTACAACCTAGTGCAGCCACCTTGAGTTTTTGCAAGTGTTGCAGCTGAAGGCTGAAACAATGAATTCCTCCAGATTTCTCTTGGCCAATAGGAATTGTCTTGCAGATGGAGTGACCCAGAAGCTAAATCCTGACCCTGAGGGATGGGATCTAGATTAACTATGGATTTCTCCCCTTGAGAACAGATGTCCTTTTCCTTGAAACATTCTTTTCAAGTCTCCTTAAATATCCAGTTACTCACAGAGATGCCATACAGGGTCATTCCTACACTGGCCAGTGTCAGCAAGATGGCAGACTAGGGGACTCTGGATTCTCAAAATAGACTTTAAGTCAAAACTCTTTCTAAAACTAAAGGCCATTATATAATGATAAAAGAATTAGTTCAATAGAAAGATACAACAGTTATAAATACACATACAACTAAGCAACTAAGTATAGAAAGCAAATACTGACCCATCTGGAGGTGCCGTGACACTCCATTATCCCACTTTCAGTAATGGATCCAACATCCAGACAGAAACTCAATAAGAAATAGTGGATTTGAACAATACTATAGACCAAATGGATCTAATCAAATATACATAGAGAGAGAGATCTTTCTCCTCAGAGCAGAACACAGTCTTCTCAAGAGCACATGAAATATCCTACAGGACAGAATATATGTGGGGTCACACAATAAATCTTAACAAATTTAAGATCAAAGTCATACCCAGTATCTTTTCTCATCCAATGAAGTATAACTATAATTAAAAACAATAAGAAATGGGAAAGTTTATAAAAATGTAGTAATTCACCAACTTACTTTTGAACAATTTAGTCAAAGAAGAAATCAAAGAGAAATTTTTAAAATTATTCATGATATACAAAATGAAGACACCATATCAAAATTTATGGGATGCACCAAAAACATTTCTAATAGGGAAACTTACATTAATAAGCATGTTAACAAAAGGAGATAGATCTCAAACAATTTAACTTCATATCTCATATAACATAAAAACTAGAATAAAGGCAAAGTTAATATAAGTGAAAAAATGAAGATTAAAACAGAACTAAAGTCTAGGAAAATAACAGAAAAAAACACTCCTAGAGTTGTTTTTAAAAAGATAAACAATGTTAACAAATTGTTGCTGTTAATTCATGGTGTTGAAGGAAAGGAGGCTCTCAGGAATGGGTTTCAAGAGAAGCAGCAGGGGGAACAGCTTCAGGAGACTGAACCCTGATCCATCTTCCACAACTTCTCTTATGCACTGGATACAAAAGCAGCAATGTTAAAGTACAGTGAAGAACAGCAGAACAGCCAGTCACCTTCAACCTTGAACAGTTCCAGAATAAACTATGCAGTACCATCCGATAACACATAGCAACCCCTAAATCACAGTCTGCTTACTCAGTCTCATCTGCAAGACTACAGTAACGCTTTTGTGACCATGATAAGGGCACTATGTCCACCTGGAGCCCTACACAACCGCTCTTGGAGTTTGTCCAAGGAACATGCTAAAAGTTACATCTTTCCCTACAAAAAATCCTTAGTGACACTAAGAAAAACAGAAGGCTCAAATAAATCAGATAGAAAAGAGGAAAGTCAGGGATTTAGATCAGTGGTATCACCACCTGCTTTGCAAGCAAAAGGTTAGGAGTTTGATCCCTGGTGCCATAAATAAATAAATAAACAAATAAAATAAATTTAAAAAGAAATGAAAGAGGAGATATTTTAAAAAGCAGAAATAAAAAAATCCCTAAGGGACTATGGGATATTATGGGGGGTTATGCACTAACAGATTTTATGACCTAGAAGAAATGGATAAATCTCTAGAAACATAAACCTACCAAGACTTCATCCAGAAGAAATAGAAAGCCTGAACAGATGGATAACAAAGAGTTTGAATTGGTCAGCAAAAACCTTTTAACAACAACAAAAAAGCCCACAGCTGATTACAGGCATAAACCACCACACCCAGCACTGTGGTACATGAGTCTCAAGGCCTAGAATGGTTGTATGTGGTTACCAGGATCAAATCCAGCCCCTGTGCTTGCAAGACAGATGCTGGAACCACTGAGCTAAATTGCAGCCCTCAATTCATTCTTAAGGGCTGGTTATAACTCAAGTTGGTCAATTAAGGCTCAGATTTCCTTATACAGCTTTCAACTTTTTCTCCTGAGAGACATAGGCAGATCTCAGTGCTCTTAGAGAGACATTGGCCCAGGAGTTCTCAGTTAACCTCAGACAGGAAACGATGTTGTCGTGTTCCTTCTAGAACTCTCTAGGGGTGAAATCTGTATCTGGGACCATTTGGAAGCACAAGCAACTGACATTCAGGTCCTAACTCAAAACTTTGCATGTAATTTAAAACTAAAATTCCAATCATAACCCAAGTTATTCATATGTCAGATTGATTATAATTCAAGGGTCCACTGTATATTGCAAAGTATTCATATTTTATATAAATTATTGGGTTACTAATTCTAAGTGGACTGTGAACATATTGTATGTTACCTAAACAGAGTTTATAATTTTGGTAACTTTTACTAATAGTTTTATTCCAACTATTTGACACTTCCCCAGGGTCCCCAAGAGGGAGCTTGACCCTGATGACCTTGATCTGAACTCCAAGCTCCAGGCCATAAAACATTACAACCATCTTGCTTAAGCCATAGGCTAATTTGTTATGACATCCTTAGCAAATTTAAAACAGGACAAGGTCTATGGGTGGATTTACTGATCCTCCCCCAAACTCAGGCCATCTTTCTAGTACTCCTGTCTGCCTCTATCATCCCACTGCATTCTCTCTTCCTAATGAGTTTCTGAGGGTCCAGGAAGCCACAAAGCCAGGCCAGACCTCTGAGAGAGAAGGCATTAGACTCAAAAACTTAGACTTAATGTTTTAAGAGAAGCAATAGAAATAAAAGTAATTAGGCACTGGTTGGTAGACAGAGGTGGCTTAGCTTTGGAAGAAGATTCAGTGACTGCCTTTCAATAAATAATAGCCCAGAAACTCCAATCATTAAGGCAAAATTGAAACATTTGAGTGTCAAGAATCCAGTTTCTGTTCTTGTCCTCTCATGATATAACACCAGTGCAGTTATTATTTCCTTGAATACTTAGCTTTTATAGTAAGAATCTAAATATTTAGAGATTTTTCTAGGAAATAAAATGTGTACCTACTAGAAGAAAGGAGTGTGCATTTCCCCAGAGCCCTGGGGAAATATGCCAGCCAAGCAGGGCCTAGCAGGATTATGTGGAGGGAGCTGGCAGGAAGGTCTGCACATGCCATCGTCTCTGCTGCCAGGTCCTGCACTGCCCTGAATCATGGACTGTGCCAGAGGTCTGGAGAAATAGACCAGAAGCCTGATAAATAGACCGAGGTGTGGCCATAAGGCTTTTGAATCTCTATTTCCTTATGAATCAAACAGTTCAAGGCTATTGCATGGGGGTCAAGCCTCCAGAGACACCACCTTCCTCTCCATGGGCTGTGAATAAATGCAACAGTGATACTAGAACCTAGACAGAGGCCCTCAGTGAGTTCCTCTGCCCAGTCCTCCATGTCAAAAGAACTCTCACTGGAAAAGTGAGGGAATCCTATTGACCACAGCCAGTGAACTGAGATTACATAAGGGCTATTTCAGATCCAAGGAAGACAACCCAGAAATTAGCCATCTACTAAGTGCTCTGAATACTAAGAAGAAAGAAACTTGCAACAAACATTGCCCAGACAACAGGTAAGAAATTTAACCAATTAAGCAATGACAAAGGAATCAAAATGAGGAAAAATACAAAAACCCAGATATAAAGATCACCACCACAGGGGAATTCAGAAAGAGATTAGGGGCATGATAAAATCTGAGATAACAAAAGCAATGGAACCTTTAAACAGCTTCTGGCAGAGCTCCAGAAGATCAAAAATGAGAATGAAAGTTTGTGAAATAGGATGAATGAAGCTGAGGACCAAATTTCAGACCTTGAGGACAGGTTCACAGACAATGAACAGGAAAGGAATATTCTATTAAAAATGACAAGGGACCATGAGAAATCAATCCAACAGCTCCTAAACAACTCAAAGAAGAATAAAGTAAGACTGATGAGAGTCAATGAGGAACCAGGAGATAGCATGGAAGACATAAAAAAAAACCTGTTCACAGATGTAATGGTAGAAAATTTCAATGACAAGAAAATAAAAGAATTGTACATACAGATAAGTGAGGTGTACAGGACTCCTAATGGCTGTGATATATATTTTTAAAAATCTACACCTAGGCATGTAATTATCAAGGTTCCAGAGAGCCAGCAACAAAAATGAAATACTGAAAGCGTTTAGAGAAAAGAAAAAAACCGCATACAGTGGAAAGCCCATCAGGACCTCACTAGACTTTTCAACACAAACATTCAATGCAAGGAGACCCTGGAGTTAAATGTTTCAAGTAGTGCAGAAGAACAATCTCCAACCTAGATTAATGTATCCTGCAAAACTATCTTTCAAAATTAACGGGGAAATAAGATACTTCTATAACAAAGAACACCTGAAAAACTTCACAAACACAAAGCCTGCACTCCAAAAAAAATTCTAAAGACTACCTTGGGAATAAAAACAATGAAAATCACAAACCCATGTAGGGAGAAAGGAACCCTTCTCCACTTTTTGTGGGAATATAGACTAGTGCAACCACTGTGGAGAGCAATGTGGAGATTCCTCAAAAAACTAGGACTAGAGGTTCCATTTCATTCTGCTATTCCCCTGTTAGGAATACACACAAAGGAATTAGAAGATTCATATCACAGTAACATTTGTGCACCTATGTTCATAGCCACCCAGTTTGTGATAGCTAAGTCTTGGAAACAACTCAAATGTCAATCAATTGGAGACTGGATAAAGAAGATGCATTGTTTTGGGGGGTTTTAAAAAATAAAATGGAGTATTATTGTGCCATAATGAATGATAAGTTTGAGTCATTTATACTCAAATGGACATACCTTAAGGACATATTCATAAATGAAATAAATAGGTCACAGATATGTAAATACCATATCTTTTCTTTAGTATGAGAAACTGAAGATATAAATGCATTCTATAGTATATGATAGATACTGTGAAATAGAAAATATTCAAATGATAAAGGGGGTACGGATATAAAATGTGGGGAGAAATACAATGTTAAAAAAGAAACAAAGCTTATGTATATAGAGGGCAGCGATGAGCAGGGAAATGGGGAAAAATGAGAATTAAGTGTGTCATATACTGGTACAAATTTTCAATTTCGATTGTGATCACTATTGTGTATATAAAATGTACCAATAAAATCAATTATTTTTTAAAATATCAGTTTTCTCTTTGGATGTTATTATTTTAATTAATAAGGTAAAATAATCAGCATCTACAGAATATAAGCACTCCTGAAGAAAAACAGGCTGAACAGATTCTTTTTTTTTAAGGTTTTTTGAGACAGGGTCTCGCTTTGTGGTTCAGGCTGGCCCTGAGCTCAGCCTCAAACTCACATCACAGCAATCCTCCTGCCTCTGCCTCCCGAGTGCTGGGATTACAGGCGTGAGCCACCACACTTGGCACTGTGGTATGTGGTACTGGTTGCTGCTAGGGTGAGTCTCCACGCCCAGTATTGTATGTGGTTACTGGGGATCAAACCTGGACCTTTGTACTTGCAAGACAGGTGCCGGAACCACTGAGCTATATCCCCAGCCCCAGGCTGAACAGATTCTTAAAGGAGGCCAAAGTAAAAGCCCATGTACAATAAGAACTTAAATTGTGGGGTTTTTTGAAAGGGGTTAGTTTTTTGAGGTAGGATCTCTCTTTGTAGTTCAGCCTGGCCTTGAACTCACTATGTAGCCCAGGCTATCCTCAAACTTGTTGTAATCCATCTATCTCTACCTCCCTAGTGCTGGGACTACCTGCATGAGCCACAACACCCGGCTAAATTATGTTTAATGTGTATACTCAGAAACATGAAAAAATTTTAAAACTTGAAGCACGTTGTTACAGAAATAACCAATTAGAAATATGGAGCATGATTTTTTAAAACTTGGCCAAGTCTTATTCTGCATAATTCAAATTTTCTTTCTGGGAAGAATTTAACATTTTCTGCAAAATGCTTCAGGAATTTTCTTATAAACTTTAATTAGATTAAGACACTTTCTGGGAAACTAGTAATTTGTTACTCAACATAACTTCACCACCTGTCTGCAGCATCTCTATAGCATCACTGTCTGCCTAGGGCTTCCAAGTTACTCCCCTTCCCGGACTTAGTATCCCTCACAGTTTTGGCTCTGATCAAGCCACTCATCTGACAAAAAGGAAATTAGACCATGAGTGCATGATCAAAGAATCTATGGATCTTTTAGTCACCAAGAAGCAGATCCAGAAAGATTCAACTAAGATGTCATTTCAGAGAATAACTGCATAAAGTGTGGATTATGTTCCTGCAATATGCTATGTGATATCTGACACTTCTTCCCAATAGCTAGAGAATATGGATCTGGGAACCAACAAATGGAAGTAGAATGAGTCCTTAAACCCTCATGCAGTTACCTGAGTTTGAAATGTATGCTTCCTATTACACAAATGTAGGTTTTTATGGTACATATTCTATTTCACAGAGGGAGACTACTCCTGTCAAGGATAAACACGTTTGTCTCAAGAGTCCTACCAAAGTAGAAGCCAAAGACAAAGCATGGAGCACCAACAGAGCTTATCAACTCTTATTACCATGAAGAGCTAGGGTAGTGTTACAGCTTGTATTCAAATATTCTCTCAAAGCCTCATGCACACATAAGTGAGGCTTCTTGAAACTGGCTGAATCTAAGGCATGTGATACTGGGATTAAGGTATATGGTACTAAATTAGTCCACTGATTGGAATTAGCATAGTTCTCGATATGGAAAGAAATGTAAACTCTACCCTGGAAGCCCCACCCTGGCTGTGGGCTCCATCAGTTAATAGGCTTATGGCCTGGATGATATAAAGGGAGAGGGAGAGGGCAGGCTGCTGCTGCTGCTTACTATTTAGCTGTCTTCTTCCTGCTCTGTCATGAACTGTTTCTCCTTTGTGATGTTCATCTACCATGCCACCCTACATTGGAGCCAGCCAGCTGAAACCTCTACAGACTGTGAGCTACAATAAACCTTGGCTCCTTTAACTTGTATATGTCAAGTATTTTGTTCCATCAATTAGAAAAATAACTAAGTCTGGTAGCTACCACAGAACAGAAGGAAGCATAATGGAATGCTTAGGATCTAGGTTATTTACTGCATAATTACAGTGCTACTCCAATTCACAAATGCTTTTGCTTACAATTTGGTTCCTAAACTGAAGCATTTAGCAAAATTTTGTTTTTGTCTTCAAATTCTGCATTGAGTGACTAATATGATTGCAGCCATTTTTCCCACATAAACACAAACATGGCCATCTTTTCCAAATTGTGAAACAAATTAAATTCATGAGTCAAGTTATCACAGTATTTCCTTCCCATACATTAAAGATGACAGCATGCATAATAAACAATGAAATAGAAGTAACCCATCAATACAGGTCATAAAAAAGTTTTACATCTTCTGACTTGGCTCCTTGTAGCGCTCATTCTTAGACTCTCCACATGCACATCAGTAGTCCACCTACCCTGTCAGAGAGACTATGTGCAGAGGCCCTGAGGTGGCATGAGGAGGGAGACAGGCCAGTGGACCCCAGTGTTGTAGATGCTCCACTGAGCACTGTTATGAAAGCAAAGCTGCCTTTGACCTTCAGAACAAGTTTACCACCTGCTCAGCCCTGTTAATTGACCCTCATTGATACTACATGGTGCAGAATTTTTGAGCCAGCTCTTGTAAAATTTTCATCCAATAGATCAGGCCAAATTCTGACAACATGAGGAAAATCTCAACTGGGTGATGGAAGAGAGGAAAGGTGAATATCAACTATGACACTTGCCACATGTGGTGTAACTTGTTTTCTCTGGTCCTCTTGCTATAATCCTTTGGAGAGACTCTGGCATGCTTCAGTTCAAAGGAATTTCTCTCTGAGGAAAGAAGTGAGGGTGTCTTCTTCCAGTAGTAATCAAAGGTAACTGTCTACAATGGAAGATCATGAAAAAATCTGTAAGAAATGAAGGATGAAGAATGTAACAAGCCTCCTGCGGACTATTTCAGACTCCCATGGCCTCATCTGAATTAGCCACTTGTCCCAGTTCCTGTTGTCTCTGTGAAGAACTACTTTGGGAAGACTTTTTAAACTTTGGAATTAAAATTATGAGCGAATGGTCGTCATTTTTCTCTCCAATCCAGGATCTGTTGGCCCTATCACTGTGGCCATGCAAGAGGCAACACGTCATGGCTGGAACATGCAATGAGGCGAAACCTCTCACCCCATGGCCAGGAGCAAAAGAGGCAGAGTCAGATTCCCCAAGATTTAAATCCCTACTAGCACTCACCTTTGAAACAGTTCAGTGATTCTGAACAGTGCGACTGGGGGACATGGCCTTTAACACATGGTTTTCAGAGGACACTTAAAATTCAGATGACAGCATGATGATATCAACATGTCAGGTAGGAGAAAAGACAAGAAAAGACAAAGCAGGCATCATATGCTTTAGAATGAAGCTGCGGTACTGACGATCTTTGGAAACTGATAGGGAAAACCTATAATTGTGAGTGATGGGTCTTAATAAATTTTAGTAAACCTCAAGAATAATAAAAAATATACATACTTCTTGGGGACCAGGGATTTAGCTCAGTGGTTCTCGCACCTGTCTTGCAAGTGCAAGGACCCAGGTTCGATCCCCGGTAACCACAAACAATACTGGGTGTGGAGACTCACCCCAGCAGCAACCAGTACCACATACCACAGTGCCGGGCGTGGCAGCTCACACCTGTAATCCCAGCACTCAGGAGGCACAGGCAGGAGGATTGCTATGATATGAGTTGGAGGCTGAGCTCAGGGCCAGCTTGAACTACAAAGCAAGACCCTGTCTCAAAAAAAAAAAAGGGGGGGAGCGGGCAGTTAGCTCAGTGGTTCCGGCGCCTGTCTTGCAAGCGCAAGGGCCCGGGTTCGATTCCCCGGTAACCACATAACAATACTGGGTGTGGAGACCCACACCCAGCAGCAACCAGTACCACATACCACAGTGCCGGGCGTGGTGGCTCACGCCTGTAATCTCAGCACTCGGGAGGCAGAGGCAGGAGGATTGTGATGTGAGT
>PVIR01007613.1:0-60252 GCA_004026965.1 Petromus typicus | reverse complement strand
AAAGCTCCATTTTATTTATTCAGACCAAGAGATGGCATATATCCAGACCCAGGAATTAACTCTTACATTCTGATGTATTGTGAGTCTCTGCCACAGGCTGCCTCTTTCTGCCTTATTCCTTGGCTTGGAAAATGATTAAGGTCATTCATGAGTCCTGTTACCCAGAAAAAAAGAATATTCTTATCTTTGATTTTTTTTTTTAAAAAAGCCTTCCAAGAAAAAAGATCTAGATTTAGTGGTGCTGTAAGTGGTAAAAGGATGTCAGATCTGTCTAAGAACAGATTCCCAGGGCACTTTGCATCAGCCTCCAGAAAAAACGATGCAGAGGCTCTTATCCTAGAACAGACTAGAAACCTGACTTCACCCATATGCCGGATCTGGTCCTGGTTGACATACACACAGGATGGATAGAAACCTACCCCTAGTGGAGAAGGCAGGTGAGGTAATTCAGTTCCTTGTAAATGAAACAATTCCTCATTTTGTGTTCTCTGTAGTCTCTAGAGTGACAATGGCCCCCAGCCTTTCACTACAGAGTCACTCAAGAGGTTTCCAAGGCCCTTAGCATCAATTACCATCTTTACTGTTTCCAGAGTCCCCAGTCTTCTGGAGAGATAGAGCAGGCTAGTGAGATGGGATACTCAAAGGATATTTGCTTAAACTGGGACAGATGTATAAGACCTTGGGGAACAACTCAACTCTTCTCTGTGGCCCTTTTATGGTTCAGAAATATGCTCGAGTTTCAGGGGCTGTGTCTCTTTGATCTCTTATGTAGATGACTTTTTCTCAGAAATGATATACCAAGAAATTATAGCAAGTGAGATCCATGGTCCAATTCCAACCCATCCTGTTAACCTGGAGGCAGACAGCCCCTGGCCCCACTCTATCTGGATGGCCTTTCTTTGCCCTGGAACTTTAGTATTAACTAAGGGTTTAGATACACAGGACATGAGCAAGCCTCACTGGGGAGACATTATGCTGTGATTCTGCAGTCAGTGGGACTAGACATGATGTCTGGATTCATCACTGGTGAGCAAAGCCAAAGGGTATTCTTCAAGGGACCACAGTACTCTCCATCTCTGCCATTCTCGACCAGACCCTGGAGGATGACTTGGATCTGTGAACCTGTAGAGGACCTGAAACCTCTTCAGAAGGATTTACAATGTGTTACTGATTAAAATTTACAAGCTCCTCTAACCCACGTTAACCCTAATAAGCTATCCCTAACTAGAGGGCTTTGTTGGGTCCATATCAAAACTTGTTCATGGAGACTAAAATTGGCCAGTTTTGCAGCCAACCCTCTTGACCCTTGGAAGTGGAAAATAACAGATTCAGTGGTAGTTACTGACGCCTCCACAGAAACAACTCCAATATTATTCTGTTTAGTGACATTCGTGAAATTCTGTCTTACCTTTTATTTGCTCATAGAAAAAAAACCCCGTAAGATCCTCATATTCCCTAGAATCCCTGCATGGTAGTTTCATAATGCTTTTCTCTGTGATTCTTCTGCTGTAGAGCAAAGCAATGGCTGATGGTTTTCGTATGTTAATGCTCATGCTATCTCAAGTCTTTGCATAGCTATTGTATCCGGTCACCTCATGTTCTAATGATTTCTTTATAGTTCCACTTTCTGAATTAATTTTAATAAACAGAAATATATATATATTTCCATACAAAATTTTTCATTTACACATTGCTTATCAAATTAAATGTTTTGTCATTTGAGTCAGTTTCCTATACTTTGAAAAAATCATAGAAATATTGCAAGTCTCACTTTAGCTATTATTTCATTATTTTCTTTCCTAAATCAATGAAAATTTTGAATTTTGTACATTTTCATCAAGGATTTCACACTAAAAATTCAACTTCATATGTAGCTATGATCTCTCTGAATTTGGAGAATGTGAGTTTGACAATGCTTAGACCAAGAACAGTGTGTTTTGTGATTCTGTTTGCTTCTTGGAACTCAAATTATGAACAGTAAGATTTCAGACAAAAACACTTGTATTCAAATGACCCTAAAATTTGAATACTGGGCCGGGATTTATCTCAGTGGTTCCAGGGCCTGTCTTGCAAGAGCAAAGACCTGGGTTCGATCCCCAATAACCACATAACAATAATGGACCTGGAGACTGAAGCCTATCAGCAATCAGTACCACATACCACAGTGCCGGGTGTGGTGGCTCACGCCTGTAATCCCAGCACTCTGGTGGCAAAGGCAAAAGGATTGCTGTGATGTGAGTTGGAGACTGAGCTCAGGGCCAGCCTGATGTATAAAGCGAGACCCTCTGTCAAAAAAAAAAAAAAAAAAAAAAACAAGAAAAATTGAATATCATTAGTGTGCATAGATAGGGATTTCTGAATGCATATGAGTGCATAATTTTTTTCACTTTTGACATTTATTTGAATGGATTCCTATAGTTGATATACTTTTTGCTACTTTATAAACAAATATGTTTATTTGCTAATGTAGTTTTATTATATTTGTGTATGTGTTATATATTTGTTAATATGCTTTACTGTATTTGTTAATATCCTTAATGACAAGTTAGTATACTTTTTGCTACTTTATAAACAAATATGTTTTTGTAGACTTATCCATGTTGTTTTATTCACATATTTTGGTTGTTACATTATATTGTATGATTAGACTATGATATATACATATACTCATGATCATTTTTCTTTAAGTGATCTTTAAATGAATATTTTTTATATTGTTTATGCCCAAATATAAGAAGTTTTATTTGTTTTATACTTATGAGGGTGAATCTGGGTGGAGAGCTTGAACTTTATCATTCTACAAGCTGCTATCAGATTATTCTCTCTTGTGCTTTCAATGATTTACCTTCCTCCATCATGGGAGCTCTCTTTCTCCTGCTCGCTTATCCAAACTAGGTCATGTCAACATTGACTCTTTTTTCATTTGCATTTCTCTCATCACTAATTAGTATCTTTCTCAGTTTCAGTGCTTAATTTTCTCTTTC
The DNA here is from genome assembly GCA_004026965.1 of Petromus typicus. Taxonomy (NCBI): domain Eukaryota; kingdom Metazoa; phylum Chordata; class Mammalia; order Rodentia; family Petromuridae; genus Petromus; species Petromus typicus. Next base: position 57,268 of record PVIR01007613.1, on the reverse strand, counting down.
ATGAACTGCTGCTTCAACTGTTTTAACCTCAGTGATATGAGGCCAATTGTCTTTATCTTACTCATTTATAATCATGATCTACATCTATGTGTTGAAACCTCAGTTTTTACTCACTATCTGACTTTAGAAATCATCTGACTTCCTCCATGCTCCCTAGCACTGGACATTTTCTATCAGTATACTTACCACAGATCTTATTTGTTCTGTTGTTATGATTATCTCCAGAAAGTCTGCTTCTCCCATTAGATTTCATATCTAGGACTCTGTCTGTTTCTTCCTATCTCTGTAGACACCTGGAAGGGGATGGTTCAGACCTATTAGACAGCTAACTAGTACTTTCTGAGTAAGTGGAATATAACTGAATACATAAATTAGTTACTTGCATTATTTTTTCAGGCAAGTTATTAATCATGCTTAGATCCTCAGAGTATAAGATTAAACAGAGCTTCTCTTCAGTCATAACTGTTCACTTCATATTGAAGACAAATTAATTAAGGCTAACAGCCTTTAAAAGACTGAAAGTGATCACCATTTGAGACTTAAAATTATGTTTTCACTAGCTCCTGTCGTCTGATCAAAACAACCCTCTTCAAATATTACATGGAATAAAGGGTTCCCTTGAAAAAGAGAGAAGAGAATGTTGCCCTTCATTTTAAGTATCCTTTCATCGTAAAATGCTGCAGAGCTTTATGCAAATATGCATGAGTAACAAATGGAATTGTTCTGATCAAGAATACTAAAATGAAGACACGATGAATTAATTGTAAACAAAGTAAAGCTCTTTATAATACAGGAATTCTTCACTGGCTTGCAGTTTAATGAACTATAAAGAAAAACATTTAAATTTAATTTTATACTGTTACAATAATTAAAGTTACACCCAGTCCCTTTTCCAACTTGAATTACATGGGAAGAAGAAAAAAGCATATTTAAGTATTGTTGAGATTGCTTACATTTTAATTTATAGGTTTTACAAGCAGATGGAAACTAAGCTTAGAAATAGTCTATTTTTCTAATTAAATCTGTTTTTAATACCATATATGGCTAAATATTTGCTATAGATGATTTTAATGAACACAACTATATTTCCTGAGACATGCATTCTTTTCTACTCTAGCTTTTTTACAATTCCAAGGGTTTTTGAAAAGAAAGACCAAGAAAAATAGGTAAGGAAAAACTTAACTCTTACTTTGCACATACACCTCAGATTCATATGTACAGGCTTTTGTAAATGGTTGTTGGTAATTTAGTGAAAGCTTTCATGAGAATCTCATAACCACTGCTCCAGCCAGGACTCCATAATGTTTAGCATCCAGTACTCAAAGAATGTCAATCTTCATTCAAAATTAAGATTTTTGAAGAGGTTGACTACAGAACCCTAAACAAGGCATGGGACCTTTCTTAGCGTAGACAATTACTAATTCAGTGGTTGGAGCACATGAAATGCACGTCAGACTTAGGGCTGGTTGCCAATGGAGTTCCACAAAGTGGACTTTGGCTCTAACCACAGCTGATCTGTTCAATAATTCTTGAGAATATTCTAGGCATTTTCCAAGTGGAAGCAATGTGACCAACTTGGCTTTTTTTTCCCCTTGAAAATGAACCACAAATATAAATTATTTATTTTAATTATGAACTCTAATTTCATATCATTTTCATTTCCTTTGAAATTTTTAGTGTGTAATTATTGAAACTGGTGACAGTGCCTAGGGTACAGATTTTATTTGGAGAATACATGATGAAAGTACAACTGCAGACCATCTCACTGTGTACACTGGTGTCTGTCTTCTTGCTTCAAACTTCTTTTTATTTGGACAACATTGTTAAGCCACCTACTACTTCAATATAAATACCTATCTTTTCATTAACTTTTTATAATTATATATGTCAAAATTTTGTTTTCTATTTTTCCCTTCAAAAAGTTGTAAGGGTGTTGGAGAACCAGGCCTCCCATCTAATATTCTGTCAAGTGCTCAAAAATGATTGAAAAGAACAAAATACAAGAGTGATCTTTTAATCCCAAGATTCAGGTAGACATAAAAAGGGAAGGGAGAGTCCCAAAGTGGGGTGATTGTTGACATCAAGAAGAGGGAGACAATGTCAGCCACCACTGATTGGTCTGTATGGGCTCCATTATCTTAGCAGACTTCATGAGAAAAACAACTTAGCCCTGAAAAAGGGGGGGAAAGGAAAAAAAAAAAAACTCAAAGTTTACCTATGTGGGTGGTTCCAGGTTTATAGTAGGACTTTGGTTTAGGAGAAAAACTGACATGATAATATAATTAGTGCTGCTGAGAAAGAGGAAGATGGCAAATGTGGGTGCGAAAAGGCAGAATGAAGGCAGCATCAGAATTTCGGGCAATAGGGTTAGGAAAGTTTGCTCAGCATTGCCAGAGCACTAACAGGCATGATGGTGACAGGTAAGAAATCGGAGTATATGGAGCATGCATAGATTTACTCTGGATCATATAGATAAAAAAGACAGGTTTCATTATACTAGGACAACAACAAGCTGAGAAATACACAAAGAATGGTGTTGTCGCAGTGAAGCACAACACAACCCGAGATAGCAAGGAAGATGTGTACAATTTGCTTCTTCAGAGTGATTATAAATAAGAATGATGAGAAGTTCATTTTCTACAGACAAAAAAGCCCGAGTAATGCCACAGAGGTGTGAATCCATGTGATGTGTTGTAGATTTATGGGTAAATTAATATTTATGAGAGGTTCATTTTCCAGACAAAGAATGAAAGGAAAAGAAATCAAGGAGATTAACAGATCGAATTATGAAGGGGCTTGGATATTACACTTCAAATATTTGAAAGTTATTTTTTATAAGACACTGATAAGGTCAATCTGAATTTTGTGTTTACTCACATGTGTAGTTAAAAGATCTGTGTGGGAGACACCAGTCAGGAAGTCAGAGATACAGCCTGGTAAGAACAGATGATAGTTTGGACTCAGGATTAAGAGTAGGATTGGACAGGAAGAGGGACCTGGCTGAGGGATTTAGGAGATAAGATACTATGAACCCACAAGTTTGCAGTTTAATTAAACTTGAGGGGAAGGAAATAAATAATGTTATCTGAGTGGAACTGAAAAAGTGGGAACTAAATATACCAGCCAGGAAGTATGTGAGCTAATTTTAAAGGCACACATATTATTCAGGGTAGGTGCTCAATGGAGCAAAAACAACTGACTTGTTCAGGGTCTTTACAGCACGTTTATTTCTCACGTGTAGTGCATGTCCCACATAGAGCTTGAGGAGCCTGTGCTCCCACAAGTAGTCAAGGACTCACATGCTACAGCATAGCCATCTTTCCCTGTGGGACCTGGGGAGGACAGGTTGGAGCACTGTCCATAAACCTGCTTACTGCAGCTGAGTGAGACATTTTTCTTCTGTTCCTATTTCTTTCATGTTTCCATTCAGTTTACTTCTCACACAGAAATCTGATGAATGTGATATTTACTATGCACAAAAAATAAGAACTAATATTGATGAAATAATAATAATCTGTGATAGCATGAAGTTGTGTAGAAGAAGACAGCTTACTTAGCCACAGGGAAATGTCACAACATCTATTTTGTGATAACTCACTCTACTCCGTGACTTGGGCAACATTACTGAAATATAATCCTTTTCATCAAAAGGGAGTTGAAAGATATGTTTAAATTGTTATATTTTATCCAGGGTTTGTATGGTCTCCTGTGGTTGTCTCAAGAAGACATGATGGTTATGTAGTTTTCATACAAATCCCAAATAACAACTTGGGATTTGTATGGTTTATGGCTGGGCTTCTACCACTACTGAAAATTTTATGGATTGGTGGAGTGAAGAAAAGGAGCAAATTTTATCTTGTTAACCCCATAAAATGCTTCTGATTACAATTGTTTTCAACACTGTTTGTCACCAAATTCTGGTAAGAGGAAAATGTAACTATCTCTTGCCAGTTCTCACAGCCTATGGTATCATTTATTTAATTTAAGAATTGCATGAGATTGTCCTGTGTGATTAAAATCTCAGTATTCTGGGAGGTTGAGGAAGAAAGATCACAAGTTCAAGCTCAGTCTGGGCAATTTAATGACTTAGCAAGACCCTGTCTCAAAATTTTAAAACTGCATAAAATGTCCAGGGATATAGAGTGCTGAGTACTGAAAATAAATTGCTATGTCAGGACTATAGATTTCTGCATTAAAATTAAAAGCAAAACTTGCACAATAAAATGGATTTTAATTGCTGAAGGCGCCCCCAGTAGGTTAGTTATATTGTTAAAATGGCACTTTTGTTAACGCTTGTGATTTCTAGATCAATGATGTGGTGTAGTACTAGTACAGTTTACTTTCTGGCTATAGAATTTATCACATCATCTGTGAAGTCTAAAAGCAAGAATGAGATTTAATTCACTTATGATATGTAAAATAGACATGAAATAACCAAGAAAATGGGATTAGTTATAGATAGCATAGATCTTTGATGAATGATCAAAATATTTTAGAAAATCTCAGCGTTTTTAGATTTCACCTGCAACTTAGACTGCACATATTCAATATTGATGTGTGGGAGGTAATTAAAGTCACAAGGTAAGTATTGTGTAGATGCATTTCCTGTATTGATATTTACATTAATAGTGTAATGATTTGAAAATTATTTCATATCATTTTAAAGTTGGATATATCATTGTGCAGAATGTAATTATAATAAGGTAACATTTATGAAAGCAATCTACTTTCATCTACTCTAAAGACATATATTGTTTTTTTGGCCATTGAGGTTATGGCAGCAGTAAACTCCAGGTCACAGATTAAGACAGTTTGCAATTTGAAATACAACAATGTGATTTGTTGAACTTCCCCATAGAAACAGAATTAGCAGGATACACTTAACTAGTTACATAATTATTTATTGTAGGAAAGTGACCCTCATGACTAAGGATGCTCAGAAACCCAGATCTGCAGTTGGCAGGCTGGACATCCGGGAACCAATGATGAAGTTTCAGTTCATGCCCAAAAGCCTGAGACAGCAGGTGCTGTCAGTTCCAGCCTGAGCTTAAGTCTGGAGGCAGGAAATGACTAACAGCACACTTGGAGACAGTCAGACGGAGAGAGCAAGATTCCTATTCTTTTGCCTTTTGTTCTGGTCACATGTTCAATTGATGCGTTAAATCCTTCCCAGGTTAGGGAGGGTAATCTCCACAACTCAGCCCATTTAATACTGATCTCCCTGGAAAACACTCTCATGGACACACCCAGAGGGATTTTTAAGCAAATATTAGGCACCACTTGGACCACCCAAGTTACTATTTCAGATTAACTATCAAAACAACTTTGCCATTTTGTCTATCTTTGGACTTCAGAGTAAATAATCAGTTATCCATCACAAGTAAAGAGGGGAAAGGCCACATTTTCTCCTTTGAGAATGAACAGAACAACAATGTGACTAAGTGGTGAGAGATCACATCCAGTTTCAAAGTTGGCAGAGAACCTAAGAAGCTCTCATTTTTATATTAGGGGACAGAGCTTTGGTTGGGCCCTGGGCAACAGTCTTCTTAAAACATTTGTCAGGAGGATGATTTTAGTCCAAACTACTTATACAGAATCTGTCCTCCATTCATCTTAAGATACATTTGAATTGTATGCTGAAATTATGAAGTAGAGAGACAGATTTAATAATCATTCCACTTAGTAAGTACAGCTGGGACAGGTAATTAAACAGGTTTTCTCTTGCCAGCAGGCCTGGAGCGGTGGAGCTCAGCGTCACAGTCTCACCGCTGGGCTTAGGTAGAAAGCTAATATAAGCAGTACTTTGCCAGGGTAGCCCATGTCAGCATCTCTGTTCTTAGCAAACAGAAGTTATTAAAGGGGCTTCATAAGGCCACCAGAGGCCTGCCAAAAATTTAGCCTCAGGAATATTGGATTTACTGTCTGAAAAATGAAAATGGCTCAGAATAACTGAAAAGTATTATCATTATTCCTGAGACAGTTGTTATCTGATAAAATACGGTCACTGTGAACCTTTGATATCATTGTAAGATGAATATTCAAACAGTGAGAAATTAGTTTCTTAATTTAAAAAAATGAAATTTTCTTAGGGTTCTGAAAATATATTACTTTACAAGATATAGTGTGTTTTAGAGACTTACTATTGGCCAATTAGCAAATTATTCAATATGGTCTCAGTTTCTGGTTTATACCAAACAAACTAAAGCTGGATTCTATAAAATTATTTAATTGAATATAGTTTTAAAATTATATATATATATATATATATATATATAGAGAGAGAGAGAGAGAGAGAGAGAGAGAGAGAAATGTATATATGTCTATACATACATATACATCTATATATATGCAGGGTAAGAGTATGCTTATATAAAACTATACATATTTATGAGGTCCCATATGATGTTTTGGTACATATATGTAATGTTTAAATCAGGGTAAATATCTCTTGGAACATGCATCATATCTATATAATGAAAACATTTCTTCTAACTTTTTGACCTACACAGTATATTATCATTATCAATCATTACCCACTACCACTGCAGCTGAACAGGGCCTATAGCCTACTGGCCTCCAGGCTGACTGCACAAGTGAGCCCAGAGACTCTGTATTGCTGAGCAGGTGGGCCCATTGCAACCTCAGACAGTGCCATTGTAGCAGTTCAGGAGCCACAGTCTCCCTGCCTCTAAAGCAGACAGGAGAAGGTGTTCTGACTGTATTGATTGAGTGCTTCATATGGTGTGCTAGAACTAGGGGTTTTTCTTTAGGTCCCAACACAGACTGTAAGAAAAACCCAGGAAGCACTGATATTTTAAGGCTCCTAACTATTAGGAGGAAAGAGATTTACAACAAATATCACCAGAAAACAGGGCCGGTACAAAGCCAAAAACAACAGCAAGGACAAAAACTTAGAGATGAGGAAACACTCAAGGTCTCAGATACAAAGATCCTCACCTCAAAGTAACACAGGAGAAGGGAAATCAGAAATTTGAAGCCCAGTCTCCAGGGTCCTTGGGAATGGTAACCAAAGCAGATCTAGTAAAATGGAAATTAGAAATGATCTCTGAGATGAAAGTAGAGATATTGGATACTGTCAACATGATGATTAATAAAGCTAAAGAGGAAATCATCGAGTTGATAGAATCCAAGATAGCAAAAGCAATGGAACCATTTAAACACCTACAAGCAGAAGCCCAGGAAATCAAGAAAGAAAATGAAAGTTTGCACAATAGAATGAATTTGGCAGAAGACCAAATTTCAGACGTAGAAGAATGGATCTCAACCAATGAACAGGAAAGGCATAATCTATGGAAAAAAGCAAGTGATAATGAAAAGTCAATCCAATATCTCCTAGATGATTCAAAGAAGAATAACATAAGATTGTTTGGATTCACTGAGGAAGCAGGAGACAATGCTAAAGACATCTCAAAGCTATTAACACAGATAATGGCAAAAACTTCACAGAAAAAGGTAAAAAATTGGACATACAAATATATTAAGCATATAGAATGCCACATGCACATGACATGAAAAAATCTACACCTAGGCATATCATCATAAAAGTCCCAGATATCCAAAAAAAGAATGAAATACTGAAAGCAGCCAGAGAAAAGAAAACAGTTACATTCCAAGGGAAGCCCATCAGGATCACAGTGGACTTCTCAACTCAAACACTCAATGCAAGAAGAGCCTGGAGTGAAGTCTTCCAAGCCCTAAAGGAAAACAACTTCCAACCCAGACCAATGTATCCTGCAAAACTATCCTTCAAAATTGATGGGGAAATAAGATACTTTCATGACAAAGAACACCTGAAAAGTTTCACAAATATGAAATCTGTGCTCCAAAACATTTTAAAGAATACCTTGGAGAAAAATAAGGAAAGTTACAAATCCATGAGACTTAACTGAGTCAACCCATGGGACCAAACAAGAAACTGATGGGAAAAGGACAAAAGTAGAATAACACAGCCAAGAACAGGAAAACATGACAGCAATAAATTTACCTATATCAGTCATAACCATTATTGTCAATGACTAAATGCTCTAATGAAGAGATACAGACTGGCAGAGTGGATCAAAAAGCAAGATCCTACAATCTACTGCATATAAGAAACACACCTAATTCAGAAAGAAACCCATGGACTGAAAGTAAAGGGATGGAAAACAATACTCCATGTGACAGGAAATAGCAAAAAAGCAGGAATGGCGATTTTATTTGCAGACAAAATAGACTTCAAGCCAAAACTTATAAAGAGAGATGAAGATGGACATTATCTTTTAGTTCAGGGAAAAATGCGAGAGTAAGAAATCACAATCTTAAATATCTATGCTCCAAATTCTAATGCACCAAACTATATAAAACAAATATTAATGGACTTGAAAAACAAGATAAACCCAATACAATAATAGCTGGGGACCTCATTACCCCACTGTCACAAAGAGACAGATCGACTGGACAAAAAGTCACTAAGGAAATCCTTGAGCTCAACCAGACTCTTCAGCAAATGGACTTAATAGATGCCTACAGAGTATTTCATCCCACAAAGTCAGAATATACATTATTCTCAGCTGCTCATGAATCATTCTTCAAAATAGACCATGTGATCATTCATAGAACAGGTTTAAGCAAATATAAAGGGATTGAAGTTATCCCTTGTATACTGTCGGACCATGGTGCCCTGAAATTGGAGCTGAATAGCAAAGGAAAGCTGAATAGCGTCTTCACAAACACATGGAAACTGAACAACATTCTGCTGACCAACGAATGGGTCACAGAAGAAATTAGAGAAGAAATTGAGCAGTTCTTACAACTAAATGATAACCCCAGTACAACATATAGAAATTTATGGGACACAATGGAAGCAGTTCTAAGAGGAAAATTCATAGCAGTGAAAGCCTACATCCAGAAAATGGAGCAAGCTAAAATAAACAATTTAATGCTGAATCTCAAGCCACTGGAAAGAGAAGAGCAAAACAAACGCAAAGCTCACACTAGGCAAGATATTATAAGGATCAGAGCAGAAATTAATGCAATAGAAACCAAGAGACTGGTTCAAAAAATCAATGAATCAAAAGTTGGTTCTTTGAGAGGATAAACAAAATTTATAGACCCTTAGCCAACCTAATTAAACAAAGGAAGGAAAAGTCTCATATCTATGCTATTAGGAATGAGAACGGAGAAATTACTACCGACACAGAGGAAGTCCAGAGGATCATAAACACCTACTTTGAAAATTTATACTTCAATAAAATGGAAAATGTAGAAGAAATGGATAGATTTCCAGACACATATGAACTCCGAAAGCTGAATAAAGAAGATATGGAAATGTTAAATACTCCAATAACAATCTGTCTAACTGAAAATGTACTTAAAAACCTGCCAACAAAGAAAAGCCCTGGACCTGACGGTTTTACTGCTGAATTCTATAAAACTTTTAAAGAAGAGTCAGTGCCCGTACTTCTGAAACTCTTTAATGAAATTGAAAGGGAAGCAGTACTCCCAAACTCATTCCTGGAAGCAACCATTACCTTGATTCCAAAAGCAGAGAGAGACCCAATCGGAAAAGAACAGGCCAATATCTCTAATGAATATCCATGCAAAAATCCTTAGTAAGATCCTGGCAAACAGAATGCAGAGAACTATCGAAAAGATTATACACCCTGACCAAGTTGAATTCATCCCAGGGGTGCAAGGATGGTTCAACATAAATAAATCAATAAATGTTATACACTATATTAACAGGCTTAAGGTCAAAAATCATATGGTTATCTCAGTTGGTGCAGAGAAAGCATTTTACACAATACAACACCCATTTATGTTCAAAACTCTACAGAAGATCGGAAAAGATGGTCTCTATCTGAAACTAATAAAAACTATCTATGAGAAACCATTAGCCAGTATCATACTAAATGGTCAAAAATGGAAACCTTTTACACTAAGATCAGGAACAAGCCAAGGATATTCTCTTTCACCACTTCTGTTCAATATAGTTCTGGAAATATTAGCCATAGCAATAGGTAAAAGAAAGAAATAAAAGGAATAAAGATTGGAAAAGAAGTTAAAATGTCATTATTTGCTGATGACATGATACTCTATCTAGACCATCCTAAAAACTCAATTAAAAAACTGCTGGGCATAATTTCCAATTTTAGCCGCATAGCTGGTTACAAGGTCAACTTTCAAAAATCAATAGCCTTTGTATACACAAACAGTAGACCCACTGAGATAGAAATTGGCGAGTCAGTCCCTTTCACAGTAGCACCATATATATATATATATATGAATCAATCTAACAAAGCCGGTGAAAGACCTCTACTCTGAAAATTATAGCACTCTTAAAAAGGAGATAAAAGATGATATCAAAAAATGGAAAGACATATCTTGCTCCTGGGTAGGAAGAACCAATATTGTCAAAATGGCTACCCTCCCAAAACTACTCTACACATTCAACACAATCCCCATTGAAATCCCAACAGCGTATTTCATAGATCTAGAGAAAAAAATCCGAATTTTCATCTGGAACCACAAAAGACCTAGAATAGCCAAAGCAATTCTAAGCAACAGAGACATGGTGGGCGGTATCACAACTCCAAACCTGAAACTATACTATAAAGTCACCGTGATAAAAACTGCATGGAACTGGTAAAGTGACAGACCCGAGGATCAATGGAGTAGACTAGAAGATCCAGAAACTACTCCAGATACTCTGAGCCACCTCATCTTTGACAAAGGAGCCAAAATTCTCAATGGAGGAAAATAAGCTCTTTAACAAATGGTGCTGGAAAAACTGGGTTTTAACTTGCCAAAGACTAAAACTAGATCTAACTCTTTCAGCATGTTTACCTGTTGTTCCTCAGACAAAGGGCTACTATCTAGAAGGTATAAAGAGCTCAAAAAAATCATCCCACCCAAATTTAAAGACCCAATTCAAAAATAGGCATCTGAAATGAACAGATCTTTTTCAGAGGAAGAAGTAAGAGCAGCTAAGAAGCATATGAAGAAATGCTCAACATCATTAGTCATTTGAGAGGTGCAGATGAAAACAACATTGAGATTTCATCTCACTCCACATAGAATGGATGCCATTTCAGAATCAGCCAAAGGTAAATATTGGCGAGGCTGCAGAGAAGAAGGAATCCTTCTCCACTGTTGGTGGTACTGTAGACTTGTACAACCCCTGTGGAGATCCGTTTGGAGATTCCTCAAAAAGCTAGGATTGGTAGTCCCATTTGACCTGGCCATTGACCTACTAGGTATATACACACAAGAATTAAAAGACTCATATCACAGTGACATATGTGCACCCATGTTTATAGCAGTCCAATTTGTGATTGCTACATCTTGGAAACTACCCAAGTGTTCTTCAACTGGGGACTAGATAAAAAAAACTGTGGTTCTCCTACAGAATGGAGTATTACTCTGCCATAAAAAATGATAAGTTTGAATCATTTATACTTAAATAGACATACCTTGAGGATATCCTCATAAGTGAAAGAAATAGGTTACAGATAGGTAAATATCGCATCTTTTCTCTGGTATGAGAAAATAAATATGTAAATGAGTCCCAGAGTTGTATGTTATATATTGTGAAATAGAAAACGCTCAAAGTAAAACAGGGCGAAGGTGGAAAAATAATGAGATTATAACAAAAATAAGCAAACAAATTTTATGTATATGGGTGGCAGTAGGATGGGTTGGGCTATGAGAAAAAATGAGAATTAAGTTGTGTCATACTGGTACAAATCCCTATTATGGAGTGCAATCACGATGCATATATCTAATGTACCAATAAAGATTTTTTTAAAAAGATATCAATGTCTTTATACTGAGTTACTGTGTATCCCAGTCCTTGTTTCCTTTTTGTGATAAGATCTCACTCAGTTGCTGAGTTTTGCAGGCCAGATTTTGACCAGAAATCTCCCTACTTCATTCTCTGTTATCTGCTTTTATGTTACTCTTTTTGGATTGCCTTATTTTCCTTGATATTAAGCCTTTGCCTGATTTATAGTTTGGAAATATTTTCTGCTAGTCTGCGAGTTGTCTCTTCACTTTGATATTTGTTTCCTTAGGTGTGGATATGCTTTTCAGTTTGGTGTAATCTCATTCAATATATTTGTGTTTATTTCCTGTGACTTTGTGTACTCCTGCATAATATCTTTGGCCCCTCCTATGTCTTGAAGCTTTTGCCTAATATATAGTTTCACAGTTTCTGTCTTTTTTCTGTTGTCTGCCTTTCCTTTCATAGTTTTAAATTTATTATGTTTTTCATATAATCAAACCACTTATTTCTAAGCTTATGTTTCTGATTTACTTCACTTAACTTTGTGATCTCCAGAGGCACCTATTTTCCTATAAATGATTCAAATTTGTTTTAAATTGTTAATCCACTTCAGTTGTCTAAATGGTAAGAGGTAGGAGATCTAGTTTCATTCTTGTGTGTGTGGATGCCCAGTTTTTCTAGAATGATTGATTGAACAGAATGCCTTTTTTCCAAGTCATATTCTTAGGAATTGCATAAAAAACCGGTTGTCTGTAGATGTGTAAGTTTAGTTCCAGGCTCTGCAATCTGTTTCATTGGTCTGTATGTCTGTATTTACGTCAACACACAGCTATATAATTACTATAAGATTGTGGTATATTTTTAAATTGGCTTATATAATGCTTCTTGCTTTTTTCTTTTTTTTTTCTTTCTGGTCATGGCTTTGGGTATTTCTTGTTTTTATCTATACATGTTTCCATTGAAATTTAATTTTTTTCTATTTCTTTGAAAAATGTCATTTGTACTTTGTTACAGACTTCACTGAGCTTTGAGATCATTTTGAATGGTGAGAACATTTTAAATATAGTTACCCTATCCATCTATAAAAATTGAACATCTATTTTATTCATTTTAGATTTTTTATCAGTAGTTTTTACTTTAGATCTCTATTCTTTGTTGACATTTTCTCTTAGACATTTTACTTATTTGTAGCTATAATAAATTAGACTGATTTCTTAATTAATATTTTAGATATCTGGGGTGATAGATAATCTTCCCTGACAGTTTGAAGGACCTGGGAGCCCCATATGGGCTTGATGGTGCACCCTTCTGGGTGTGTCTGGTGGGACATGGAAGTGCACACTTAGAATTTATGTTTGGCCTCTGGGTTCGGTATCTCTCGTGCTCTTCCTCTGGTTTGCTTTGTAGCCATCATGAACTGTGTCCCTTTGCTCAGCTGTGCTTTCTGCCATGGCGTGTCTGCTTCCTGGCAGTCATGAATTACATATTCTAAAACTGAGCCAAATAAACTTCCCCTTCATTAACTTGGAGTTGTCAGGCTCTTGTCCAGCAACATAAAAACTGACAGATACATAGACTGTTGGTGTATAGTGACGTTACTGTATTTTATATATTGACTTTGTAATCTACAAAATGAGTTGTTTATTAGTTATTACAGTGTTCTGAGGAAGTTTTGAGGATACTATATGAAAAAGGCATATCATCTGTGAGCAGTGAATTTGTTTTCCACTTTTCCATTTTATATACCCTTTATTTCTTTCTCTGGTCTGATTGCTCCAGTTAGAGCTCCCAGAACTACACTGCACCTCAGTGCAGAGTGGGCATCACTGTCTCACTTCAGATCCTAGAGTGATAACTTGCAGTTTCCCCATGCAGTATCACGCTAACTGTTGGCTACTGTGTACCCTGGATAATTTGATAATATTCAGTTGATCGTTACTCTTGCTAAATGGTTCCTGAAAACTGGCAGGTTGATAGGAGAAGCAGGCATTTGGACACAAGTGGAAATTTTTCAGTTTCTCAAGGTCTCTTTACCTGACCTTTCCTGACAAGTAATCAGGTGGCTTTTTCTCAGATAGGCTTTTGGTTGCAAGATGACCCAACAACTAGAAGCTGCTGGTCAATTCATATTTGTATCTGGAGAAGAACACAGTCAATTCTGTCATATTTTCTTGGTCCAGCATCCAAAACATTTTCTTATTCAGGGAAAGGGGTACATATTCCACATATTCCACTTCTCCATGGAAAGAATTCTTACATATTTGTAACAATCTTTCATTTCACTAATATATTCTCTATGCATCCTAAATTTTGGTTAAAATTGTCTTTCATCTTCAGAGGAGAAATTTATTTTATTTTGAAAAGACTGCATATAAACATGTTTATATTATTACATTTGATATATTTAGCCTATGTATATATGTTGATTAAAAGAAAGAAAATTAATTGACAGTTTGGACTATGACATTGTTTAAAGAATAAATCTATTATATATTCATGAAGTAACTTTTGTATAAATTCTATTTGCCTAGCCATATGCAATTGGATATCAAGTGAATCAGATACAGTATGAGAGATCAGATGGTGTATGCTTTAGTTGAGGAAATAGACCTATAAGTAAAGAGATGCAATTCTTTTTTTTTTTTTTTTTGGTATATCAAAATAGAGATAGAGGATATCTCTGTTTATCTATATGAGATAAAAGTATAAATAAAACTATTCTGGGCAGACTGGTATTTGAACTCAAGGGTTGTGCACTGAGGTATATCTCCAGTACTTTTTAGTTTTTATTCTTATTTTTAATTTGGAGTAGAATTTCTCAGCATCTCTAAGTTATCAGACTGAGTGTAAACTTTGAATCCTCTTGACTCAGCTTCACAGATTACTGGGAGCATAGTTGTGCACTACCACGATGGGCTCAGAATAAACACTTTTTTCACTTATTAGATATTTTGTATATAGTATCAATTCAGTCATTTAAATAATCCTTAACATATACTCTTCATGTTTATTATGATGTTTAAAGTTGACAGGGAGCTCATATAACTCATCTTGGTTCACTGCACCATTACATAGTAGAGTCAAATTTGACTCTCCTGACCCTGTATCAAATGACTTCCACACACAGTCTATTTTTCACACACAAGATAAAAGACATATGGTAATTATATATCCTTGCCTTTGAGTTTTCCTTCAGGACAAATGACATAATTGAAATCTCTAAGAGCCAGTTGCTGTAGGAAGCCTAAGAATTACCACTGTGCTTCTTTATGTTTTCATTCCTTGAGTGCAAGGATTAAGGCAAGGCACTGTGGTGCATCTCAAAAGAGACAAGGAGAGTAGGCTGTTACATGTCCTTGAGCTTTTCAAGTGAGTAGTTAAGCCACTGGTAGCACGAAATTGTCCACGGCAGAGTACTGATACCTCAAACATTCAGAAATGTTACATTTAGGCTTCTCATAGTGTTGTGGATGTTAATAGAGACTCCTTTGAAAAGAGAATCTTGTCAAGGATGCTAAGTGTAAAGCAGAGGTGTCCCAGTTATAGGCATGAGTGAGTTATGTGATCAACAGAAAACTAGAGAGTGGATAGGGAGAAAGATGCTCAGACTACTAGACTTCTCCCACAAGATGAATAGAAAAGGAACAGGAGGAGGGCCTGCAAAGACACTTTCCTCACCATGGAGTGCCTCAAGTAATTTTTATAGATGACATTTGTATAATTTCCTTGCCATTTTCAAGAGACAAGTAATTTATGCACACATCAAAAATAGGTATTGTTCTTTTCACAGAAAGTAACATAAATCGAAGTTCAGGGAATTTAAATGCCTTGACCAGCCTTCTGTGTCTTCTGTGTCTAAATCAGGATGTGAATACTGCCTCTACCCCCTCCAGATCCAGTAGTCTTTTAAAAATACATATGTTTCCAAATCCTGAGTTAGAAAGTTTGGGGTTTATTGCATTCAGTTATAGCAAGTCACTGACAGAGCAAGAAGACAACAGGACAATCTTTGAGCCTAGGAAGAAACTTCAGTATATCTGACCCTTCCACTATTAGTATGAACATTACCATTTTAAGTATCAAATGAAATTAAATTCCAAGTGTTATAAAAACGAATACATTTGCCTTCTCTAAGTATCACCAATGCACAAGGTATGATAATTGGTGCCTCTGTTGATACCCAGGCAGTCTTTGCTGATTAATCTCCTTAATGGGTTCGTGTGGGTGACCATTCAGTGACTGCTGTTCAGAATGATGCATCTTGTACCAAGTTCAACACGGTGTGAAAACAACGCAAATTTTTCACATATCCACCCTGTAAGTTTCCACCAGGTTTCCTGGGCAACTTGATGACGTTTCAGTCTTTAAGTACTCTTCTCTGAAGGCACTGACTCTAAGGACAAGTTGCCTGACTGCCCTGTGGATCCAGGGAAGGGGTAATTGCTGGAAGGGAGGAAATATGAGCAAGTGAGGAATATGCACAGTGCAGAGGGACAGTAGGGTTGAGTGTGGAAGTGGGCTGTATTGAAGAAGAAATTACATTTCCAAGTAATTTCCTCCAAACGTTTTTCTTTGCTTGCATTTTGAGGAAGCAGGTACTTTCAGAGCCTAAATAGTACTGTCTTTTTGATATTGAAAATATGTTACATTAAACTTCTTTCTTTTGCTAAGTGCTTTATAAAATGGAGACAAGTTTTTCTAACCAATATGAACACAGATCAGATACCCTGTGCTTGCTGTCAAACAGTTGACTGACTGTGTGATATGAGACATTCACAACTAAGCAAGATTGAGAACAATACAGAAATAAACAAGGGGAACAGTTGACTGAATACTTACAGACAGAAAGAAGAGATGGGTGCAGTGGCGACTGCTTGTAATCTCAGCAAAGTGGAAGGTTGGGCAGCACTCTAGACCTTATCTCGAGTAGAAAAAAGAAGAAATACGAAGGAAGATGCAATTCTAGATCTGTGTATCTCTGTATTCAAAACTTCACAGCACTCTACATGTCCCAGTTCTCTTGAACACTCCTCTTCTCCAGGGTGTGCTCTCCTTCATCAAGGGGTGGAGCTTATGAGTTTTTCAGGATCTAGTACTTCCGGCGATCCTGTCTGAAAACAGAGCCAGCTGGAACCTCTCAGACTCTACTTTTTACAATGATTTCTTCCTCCATAGCTTCAGTCCACCTTAACTTTAATGGATAGCTTTTACATATGTGACGAAGGTATTATATCTGACTCAACTTTTCCCAAAAAAACTGAATGCAGAAAGTGTTTGTCTTTATTCTCAGTATATTATTATGATTTTTAGGAAGAGCAAAGGAAAGATACTGATTAAGGGGCTAACAATTACATTTATGTGTTAACTTGGCTCTTCTATAGGTCTCACTTATTTGGTCAAATACCAATTTATGAATGTTACTATAAAGATATTTTTCAGATGCGATACACAGTTAATTCAGTAACTTTAAATAAAAACAGATCATCTTATGTAGTGTGATTGGGAGTCTTATTATCAGGTGACCCCCTTAATAAGACTGTAGTTTCGCAAAAGAAAAGGGATTATGCCTCTAAATTGTCTGTAGACTCAATACTCACAGTGTCAACTACTGATTGAATTTCCAGCCCACTCCACTTCTCTGGGAATCCTAACTAATACAAATAGTCTTAGTTGCAATGACGATTCAATAACTGATACAGGTAATAAGAAAATTGTATAGAGAAATTTAGCTTAATACATTTTGTATGTATCAGAATCCATTTATATTTAAGTTTTCCAAAGATACATGTATTGTCCCATAATTCCATGGGGTCATTTTAGGAGCAGTAATGTAAAAGATGGGATAATTCTATTTTGAGTGTTAGTAGAGTGCTCAGAGAATGAAAAGGGGTGTGGTTAGGTTGTTACCTCTGGGGAAAACTATATTCATTAACATCAATGACTAGGTTAAAGGCAGCAGAATGAAGCAGTGTGCTTTGTCTTTGAGTAAGTAAAACAGGAATATTCTAAAGTTCTTATTTATCCATAACCACACTAATTAAGGCATTCTTCAATAGCAATGTGTGTGTGTACATATATATATATCTCACACATATTAAAATATTAATATGATAATTACATGGTGATAATATATAATTTGAAGTCACTATTTAAAACCTGTAAGTATTCCTGTTTAGGTTATTAGAGTAGCTTGGAATCTTTGAACATAAATGCATACCAGCTTTTTTAAAAAAAGAATAATAATAAAAATCTATTTATCTTCAGAAAAATAATTGACATAAACATCTTTTTTCTTGTCAATATTTTTCATGATTTGGGATTCACTAAATATGCTTCACAACCAAGAAAACAATTTTTAAAATTATTGTTAATGTCCAATGTGAGCTACCTTATGTACAATTAGCTATTATAACACATTTGTTCATTATAAATTCTAGGACAAATTTATATTTTCTAAAGAATCTGTGCCTACCAGAATACTGCAAGGGCTCTGTTTTGAAATAATACTTTTGTTTGCACTGGGCACACTCTTTAGGGAAGTTTTACTTGAATCAATACTATTTTGAATCAGTATATTGTCAGGTCATGTATATGACTGTTATGTTGCCTTACTTTTTCAATATGTTTACTCATATAATTCTTGGTAATCATAAAGAGTACCTGATCTTCCCTATTTAATAGATTGCAATGATTTGAGGTTTCTGGAAATGAGGACAGGCAAAAATTGCTTTTTAATTAGATAGACTATTTCATAATATTAGTCAAAGTTTTAAAATACAATAGAATCAAAGGGTTCTCTGTTATACAATATGCAATGTTTTGCTGAATATTGTATGGTCTCTTATTTTGTTCTAATACTCACACCAGAGGGTTCCTTTGGACATCACAAAGCTGTTAAAATCATTAAGAAGATTATAAGGCACGATTAAACAGAATTAGAATCATTGAGAGTTTCCTTCTACTCAGATTAGAGAGCTGGCCAATATTTCAGTATTTTGCAAAGGATACATAATTGCTTTGATATCAACTTATGACTCACTTCAGTTGTGTAGACAGCGAGATTCATTTTTGTCTGACCCATGGCCTGTGCCCTCCGCAGCTCACATACTGTGTCTCTTGCTGAAGCATGTATTTTAGAAGCAGCATTTATTTTTCAAAGATGCTTCTGCTCCATGTGCCAGCAGATCTCAGACCCTGTGAGCAACATTTACTAGGAAGCATTTCTACAGTAAGAAAACTCTAACCAAAAAGATCTTATTCATCCAATGAGATGGGCTCATATTGAGGAATGTATCTAATTATTTATTAGAAGGGACACTGTTTTCAGCTTATCTTAAGGCCCAATCTTTACTTGTAAACTTTGCTCCCCACTTCTAAAGGCAAGAGGATAATTTACAAAACACAGAGCCTGTTTCACTGCTTCCTCCCAGGAGTGACTGTGATATCCTGGTGTCCTCTAGGTCTTGTTCTCTTATTTACTTTTCTTTTTCTATCTGAAATCAGGACTCGTAATACTAATAATCCACTCTGAACCATTCCTCCTGGCTCGGGCTGGCATCCCTCTACCACCATCAGCTGCTCAGCATGCTTACTGCTTAATCACTTCATGCCCAAGAGCACGTGGGCTGTACTGAATGAGGCTTGTAATCAAATGGTAGAGCTCTACTTGATTATCATTCACAACAGTAGCTCAATACATGATTTTTCTAATTATCTCCCCTGTGGTGGACATTAGCCCCTATTTGGTTTTCAATTATAACATCTACATATCTTAGTCCTTGAACATTCCTAAGGGATATACTCTCAGAATAGCTCCAGAGAGTCAAAGTTCCTGGAAAGAAACTCCTTTTGATGACTTCTTTTATCCTTCCTAGTATGTTGGACTATTTTTTTTCCCAGAAAACCTAGAGAAATAAACATGTAACAATTAAGTTTTATCCCCTTTAAAATAACTTCTCAGTAAATTTTCAAAATAGGAGCAACAAATAAATGTCAGGTTGATTTCTTACATGTATTTTCCCTATTAGAATTCCTAACTTGTTCAATAATATGTTGTGTTTATTTTTATTTCTTATAGAAAGTAGTTATATTTAAGTGGGTGGTTTAGGTACATAATTCTTTGAGTCTTAATCAGACTGAACTGTAATGTGATTATATTGAAAAGAATTGATGGATTGAAGTTTTCTCAGAAAATCTTCCAATGAATATTAGTCTATGTCCATTTTTTTAATTTTTAGAGATAATAGCATGTATCTACTTTTGCTATTGTCTGACCATTGTCCTGACAAATTGATACAAGCAAAAGTGATTTCCTGAACAAAGTTGAATTTGGCAAAATATTAATATTCTCTTCATGCTCTCCATCCCCAGAGGAGATACTCGGGAGTCATTTCATTTGAGTGTCAAGTTTTATTAATGATCTTAGTCAGAATCATTTATATTTTGCAGTTTCTTTGCACATGTCATTAATAGGGAGCTGCTTCCTTGCTTGCATGAATGTTTGATTTCTTCTTCTAGTTAAATAGTGTTTCAAATGCAAAATCTAATGCTTTGGATAATCATGTGAATTTATGACCATCGCTCAGATTCTGGGCTTTCAGAAATGAAATTGAATAGATCATATTTCTCTATAAATGTAGGTTTTAGGGCTGAGATATATCCAATATTGATAATCTCTTTATTTAACAGTTTCAAAATGCTATACGTGACTGAAAGCAACAGAATAGAAATAACTATGTTTATAGCAAATAGAACCAGAAATGAAAGCAAGATATGCAGAAGGCTTCTTGGATATGTGGGCATCATATTAGCGTTACAGTGCAGCAGCATTAGTAGCAGCAATTAGCAGGCTGAAAGAAGGGATTTTAATGCATTCAGTTGTAGGATGAGGAAATTAAAGTGGAGAAAATAGGATGACTATTTTCAGATGCTCATAATCTCCCAGAAGGGATAACCTGAAGGCTAAAAGAGATCTAACTTAAGGTAAAAGAAAACACCTGTCAGCTTAGAACAGTTTTGTGTGAAATGATGTATACGACTAGGCCACATGTTCTCACAATCTGTATTATGATCAGATCTATATTATTGTAAAAACAATGACTCCAACTAAATCGAAAAACTGCAATGTAGGAGATCTTATTTTAAAATGAATATGAACTTCCTCCTTCTCTAAGTCTGTATTCATTTCATTTTCCTCATGGGTTGTGCAAATATAATTAGTAAAATGTAAGGTGATATGTGAACTAAATCCTGGTTCTCCAGCATTTGCACACTGAAGAGCTTGTTCTTCATGTTAGTGCATTTTCAGATAAGGCTTTCAGAGGTAACCGAGTTTATACAGGATGATTAAGGTTGGGGTTCAATTCAGAGATGACTGAGGATTGAGGACTTCGTAAGAATAGGCAGAGATAAGAGATTTTGCTCACACCTGTGGGGTTGCATGCTGGAAGAAAGCTCTCATCACAATATCACCAAGATCACACCCTTATTTTGACTTCAGCAACCAGAACTGTGAGAAAATAATTTTGTGTTGTCTAGGCCATCCGTACTATGGTATTTTGTTAGGAGTAGTCTAAGACAGGAAACACACTTCAAACATACATCTGCACTGAATGGACAGATGATTATTCCCCATTTAATTTAGTTCACTCACTTTTTATAATAGCATCTATTGTCACCACAGTTCTATGCAGGTTTTCTAAAATCTCATTCATTCTGTATTTTTTTCACAATCTTACAGTCATTTGTCAAAATTCTTAGAACATAGATGAATTCTGTGGTTAAAAAATAAGCAGATACAAAAGGTATTTGAGATTTCAACAATCTAAACTAGGATCCAACTGTATTATTCCAGGAAATATTAAACACAAAATATATAGATGCAAAAGCATTTAAAAAATATTAAGCACAAGATATATAGTTCCAATAAATCTTTCAAATTTTATTCTATTGATTTCATTCTGTACATATTCAACTTATACCTCATGTCCTCGAGTATCTATTTTACTGTGTCTGGTATCTGAATCTAATGCAAATGCATATTTGTATTTCCACAAGAAAGGCAGACAGAAGATGACTTCAATTAGACCTTGGGAAAACATCATTACTACTCCTCAAGTTTATCCAAATATTTCTGAAAAGGATATAAATTTCTCAGGACAAGTCTAATATTTTTAAAAATTAAAATCTTTATTGTACAATATGAATACACATCATCATCACATTCAACATTGAGAGTTTGTACTAGTATATGACAAGACTTGATTCTCATTTTTCTCATTCTCCCACCCACCCTGCAACCCCCTGTCCCCTATATACATAAGCTTTGTTTACTTTTTTATTACTATCACATTCTTTCCCCCTTGTTATTTGTCCTTATACTCTTTTTCCTTTTAAATATTTTCTATTTTATAATATCAACTATATATGCTAGAATTAATTTACATCTTCATTCTCATAGCAGAGAAAATATACTATATTTACACAGCTATGACTTCTTTATTTCACTGATGAGGATATCTTAAAGGTACATCCATATGAGTATGAATGACGCAAGTCCAAATTTTTAATCAGCAGAATATCTTAAAAATCAAAAGACCAATATTTCATTTAACTGAAAAAAATAATGTCAGGAATTCTCATTGAGTATTAACTTAAATGAACTTAGATGATAATATGATTTTTCCACTTGGAGTTTTTCCTTAAAGAAGCTACTTTCACTAAAAAACAGAACATTTTATGTTTCTAGAGGTGGTTGTTGACATGTTCATTAGGAGATATGAAGTACAGAAGGAAGCTAACATCAATGGAGAGTCAGGAGTCCTCCATTGCTTAACATGCTCTACCCATTTCCTCTTCCTATAGATTGGGAAAGATTCACTTACATAAGTAGCACTGGAGACTATACTTCATGGTTTTATGAGATTATATGTGCCATCTAGTTAGATGTCTGCCTTTGACTTCTCTCCTCACCACCTACTCAATTTTCTCTTGCATTCCCAAGCCATTTTTCTTATTGATATTTTGTGAGCACTTGGGTTTGCATATATTTTTCTCAATTTTGTGAAGACCACATACATACAAACACACCCAGTACATTGTGATACAATTATCAAATGTATCTAGTGCTCACTAATGATAGATGCTGTGACATATATATATATATATATATATATATATATATATATATATATATATATATTATATATATTGCACTAATTGACTTTTGAGTGAACACATATCCTATTATTTTAACTTTGTTTAGTAAATCAAACACATTGGTGAATTCATGTATTATAGCTAAAGCCAAGATCATGTATCTGACTTTATAAGACATCAGATAAATCATTAAATTTGAGTTTCAAAATTCTTTGGTATTCATCTAAAGTTCTTATTCCATTTTATTATAGACTGCTCATTGTTTAGTTTTAGCATTGTTTCTACAATTCTTCTGATAGACACAGATGAAGTAGTTACTGTCTGTTCTCTACAGCACATTGTTTTCCCCTTTCAGTGACATGATCTTGGGATCTGTTCACAGTTACACATAGAGAAATTCCCAAAATAGACGATGTACATGTCCAGGGTTGGCATGGATAAGAGTGTACACACTATTTTTCTAAGGGCGTGAGTGATCTTAAAAGTTTGTTGATTGATACATGAATGCTGTCTAAGCTGCTCATTTTTATCTCTTGACCTAGGTTTGCATACACTGGGATTAGAAGGCACTTTTTTGGTGAGACACAAGAACTCAAAAATACAACTTGGGCAAGAGAGGTTCCGCGTTCTTGTCTTTCTTTTGCTGTTCCTTAAGTGGTTTGAGAAAACTCAGCTATTTCTCTGCTTCCACAATTTAATCAGTGTTTCTGGACTAGACTAGATTCTTCACTTTTTTCCTCACCTCATTTTTAACACAATTAAAGTCTCTGTAGTTCAATATTTGTCACTTTAGACACATTCATTTCCCAGTCTATGTGTATATAATGGGCTGCTGTACTCTTGTTCATTTTGCTCCTTAGATGATAAGACATAGCTATTACATAAATCCTTGAAAAAATTGCTAGAAATAACATCTTAGATGTCATATGTAAAGTAAAAGCTGCTGGAACTTTAGATGCTCCTTATGGTTTTTAGATACTCCTTATGGTTGACTCAAGTACATTACACTTTCTTTCTTCCTATGAAGTATTCAGAGCACTGAGTTCACTGTTACTCAATTATCTCATTGCAGTCAACAAAGGCCTCCATCACACAGCCATAGAAGGAATCTTGAATGCTATTTGAATCTGCTTCATTTCACCTCCTTCCCCCTTGCTTATATTCATTACAGAGATACTTGATTAGGGGGAAATGAGTTGTATGCTATTTTTTGTGAGCTAGAACTTTCTTCATTCTTTTTTCTTTATGTTAGGAAATTACAAGGCACAGAACACGGGGCTGTCCTGGCTTCTTTGAGATTTAAAATTTAAGATTTTTACAAAAAAATTGTTTTGTGTGTGTATTTTAATATTTTTGCATAATCAATATATTCCAGTAAAAAATAATATAAAACATTATATTCAACTAAATCTACCATTGTGGTAAAAATCAAGCCTTCAGTCATTATTTTCTTTATAAAAATGAAAGCTGAGAAATTTAAAGCATTACTACTATTGAATTATAAAACAACAAACTATCCTTTTCTCTGAGGCTTTCATCCATATAATTTACAGTGCAAATGTAATTTTTGGTACACAAATGCTTCTATATTGAGAGGAGTGTGAAAAATAGAATGCCTAGTTTCAATTTTCTTGCCGAACAAAGAAAACAAACTCCTTCCCCATCTTCTGTATTATGTGAGTGCCAATAACGCCTCTTTGATGGTAGCTTTGTGTTGTATTGTGTTTTTGCTTTTAATTAAGATATATTGGGTAAAATAGTACTTCATTGTATTGTGCAAAATACTGAAGCATGGGCTAATTACAGCCTTCAATGGGATTCAGTACAGAACTCGTGTTACTGTCTCATGCCTATTTTTTAGTTTACCAAAGTGTTCCAATTTTTTTTTTTTTCCTCCTGGGGTTTTCTTTTTAGTTTCTCTTCATCCGAATAAAAAGCAGTGACCCCTACCTAAAATGTTAATTAAATGACTACCTCTCTTGGAATAGTTTTCCTTTTAAAATATTCTTACATTTTGGGTGCCAAAACTCAATTTTGCCCCATCTGGCCCTTTTCACAGCACTTGTTTTTAGAGGGCATAATTTTCACAGAAGGCAGAATTCAAAGTTAGCAGAGAGTAAGTTGGGAGCCAGACAAACAGGGAAGAAATGTCACCCTCATCTTTATTTAAATGTGACTAACCTTTTTAATTTAGTCATTAAGTTTTATTGAAAATGAACCAAATATAGTCATTAGTTGTATAAGGAGATGGAATAAATTTAGACATTAAATTAAAGAGCAAAATCTTTAGAACTTCTAGGTAAATAAAAATGTAGGTTCCTTATTGAAAATAGATTACAGGGGAAAGAAAAATAATAATATCCACATTGAAATTGCAATTTACCAAGATGCTAACCTATTTCAGAAATTGGAATAATGTGGTACAATGATGCCTGAAATGTATCTTTCAAGAAATTTACTACATGTATATTAATTGCTTTGAAAAATTTTATAGCTAATATACTACTAGATAATAAACCAGTAAATTTATATAGCAAACAACCTCATTTTCTGACTGTGGGATACTGAAAAGGTGGACTTGGTGGCATGAAAGAGATAATATATAATTCTATTTCCTTTTGTAAAATTTTAGTAAATATTTCATAAACATTTGAAGACACCCATGCTTGTTTTGGTTTATATCTAGATATTCCCCAAAACTACAGGGCATTGTATGTAGAACCTTTGAAAGTTGACTGGATAATGGTGGCCAAACAGAGGGTTTACTCTTAGCAGGTTGGATCTGATTAGAAGAGGTCAATTTGGTGGTAGTAACCTAGGCTGTGACCTGGGAGAATTTATTTCCTTTCTGGGTTACCCGTGAGCAGTTATTCTTCTGCAGTGCCCTGTGTCTTGAAGTCCTAACTTGGGGCCAGTCAAATATGGACTGAATCCTCAGAAGTATAAGCCAAAATAAACCTCTCTTTCTTTAAGTTACCGGTGTTGGGAACTGGGTCTTAACTATGAGGACATGACTACAACAGTGCTAGAAGGATGTATTGTGTGAAAAATGGCTATGAAACCAAAAGAAAGTTTTTGATGTATAATGTAAGAGGAGTAATTTCAACAATTGTGAGACATTCTGTTTTATATACTTATATACTTTCTAGACACTTGTAGTTTTCTTTTTCATGAATGTTCTGCAAGCATTATATAATCCTTTGCTGAACTCCATTGTATTAAAATTGTCATTTTAGTAATGGTTATTTTCATTCTGGATGCTAAATACAAGAGCTTATTAAAATATTGCCTGAAAAATACATAAAGTAGTAATGTATGTTGAAATTCAGTTTTGCCAAGAGTAATAATAGAAATGTACTAATATATATGTGATATGCACTTACTTTGATTATCTCATTAAACCTTTACAACTACTCCATGATAGTACATGTGTACAAGTGACTTTTTATTCCATCCCAAGATATACTACAGGCCTTTAATATAATTTATACATAATGTTTCAATCACTGTCTCTGACCCTTGAGAACTATGGATCATTATTACTACACTTTCAATGATGAGGAAATTGAAGCTTTAGTAAATGGTGAAGAGGGGTTTAAATCCATGAAATTTACATCAAGAACATGTAGTTCCAGTCAGGATTTAATGGTACATTATGTGTAGGTAAAGTTATACCTAAGAGAAGGAGGTGTTGATTTAAAGCTCTTTTACTGCGTATCTCTGCAGAATGAACAATGATGTACGAAACCGCTCATATTGTATATTGTCTTGTCAGTCGACATGTAAGCACAAAACTGCACAAGAACTTTGAATGTAGAAGTATGATGCCACTGTCCTTGTTTAGAGATCAATTTTTAAAAATTTAAGTTAGATAAAATTCTATCATAGTATGTATATTTGCTTGGGATAAAAGATAATGTCTGCAACATATGCTTAAGGCCTCTTCCTTCTCTGAGCTGAGCTCCTACCCCTGTTCCATTTCCTCATTGTACTTTAGCTTGTCTCTGTGGTGTTTTCTGAGACAGACCCGGGAAGCTCCTGGAATTTACCTGTACTGTTCTGGGGTAATGACTTTCCCTGGCTACTGGAAAAGCTATCTTACGCAGAGATCTCCATTTACTTTCCAAGTACGTTCTTGATTAGATCTGCTTTTTGCCTGACTCAGTAACTTTCTGGACCCTCACACCAGTATTTCTGTTTTCTTTGTGAATGGCAGTCTTGACATATTAGTCTTGACTCTCTTCTTTCTCCATTTGCTTCTGAAAGCTTTGATGTAGTGGGACAAATAGGAATTTCACAAGCATCATGCAGAAGATGGTTGAAAATATGTTTCAATTTTCCTTTCTCCAAATATTTAATTCCTTTTAGCATAATATATAATGTACTTTTTAATTATTTCTCTCCTTTGCTTAACATCAGAGTTTAGTGTTTATAGACATACACTAAATTCATAAAAATAGTGCTCAGTTAATAGTTGTTGGTCAATTAATATTTAAGTAGGAGAATAGAGGCAGCATTAGTATTTTTGAGGGATAAAACTTCAGTTATGTCACAAAACAGTTTTGTATACAAATGTAGTGGAGTTCAATATTTATGAAGTGAATGAATGTAACTACAAATCAGGAGGACATTGAAGGATGGGTAGGATTTTTTTTTATATGAATGAAAGAAATTCTGTTGTTCGTAGCAATCTGAGTAGATGAAAGATAATTTATCTGAAATTTATTTTTCACTAAATATATATGTGGCTCACATATTCCACAGGACATTGTCCTCAGGAAAGAGCAATTGTAGTTCTTCTGATTATTTTTGTTGCTATGCTCTTTGAATGCCTGACTTTGAAGTCCTGTTAGATTCTGTTTTTACTTTGATAGCAAATTATCCATGTCAGTATTATTTTAGAGTTTTACTGACTCCTTGCAATGCTTAAATGGTGAGGCTATTAATAAGAAGAAAATGAGAAATATAATAAAATTTCTAAATGCGTGCATGTGTGTGTGTGTGTGTGTGTGTGTTGAGGATGAGAGGTTGAGAGGTATCCACAGGGTAGGAGTAGGAAAAAACACAAGACAGATGTAACCAGATCATGGATTCTTAAATGAAGTGATGTCCATGTATATTTGTTATGTTTTTAAAATTTATAAGACAGACACATTATTTTATCTGTTTTAATTTGTTAATTGAAATGATACTTTTGTGTTTACACTGGTTTCTTCTTTCTAATACACAAAGCTGAAGCACTGCATGCTGATGTTTGGCGAGGTAAGTGCCATTAATAAGTGTTACCATTTATTTTATTTTAGATCAGTCAGATAAGCTCAGAAATGTGCTGGGTTTTCTGAAGAAAGGATCATTCTTGAGTAGATTGCTGTGGGTGAAGTTTGTCTCATGCACTAGTATTCTGGAGCCATAAAAAACGTTTACCACAAACTGAGAATACATCACAGGCAAATATCTCCCTTTACATCTCTAGAGTGAAGTCAGAAAGCAAATGGTCATCAGGGACACTCACTGCAAACCCCACAAGACAATCTGCTTCACCTTGTCCTCTTGGCTTCTGCTGCTGTCACTAATCTTGTTTCCTTGGACTTGTGGACACATCACTCTCATATTTGCCTCTGTTGTTACATGCTACTCTCTTTGTGTGTCTGCTTCCTTCTCTTCTCCTAAGGACACCAGTCTTACTGAGTTAGAGCTCACAGTAATTGCGACCTTTTGTTGACCAAACTGTGCTTTAAAATAACTTATTTTCAACTCAGGACATATTCACAGTCCTGGGGATGGAAACTTCATATTTTTTGAGAGCTACAGTAATTTAACTCATACTACACTGTATTATAAACAAGCCATTTACTTTCTTTGCATTGTGACTGTTGTCACAGAGGTTGCTTCTATTTGCTGTACTCCTAAAGAATACTGTTTCTTGTCTTTGGGCTTTTACAATTGGATCATGTCTTGACATGTGTATATCTGCTTTCATGTAGCATTTTGCTACAATCATTAAAAAACAGCTATTACTCTTTCAGTTGGAAAAGTCATGATGATGGATTATAGTTTTAATCCAAGAAGATCTGATCTTTTTAATGAAAAATCACAAATCTAAGATATTTAAGAGATAAAGAGGCAGATTACTCATGGATACCTCAGCATTCTCTGGCTGATTTGCCATAATGGGATATTCTTTTGGGTCTCTTTTAGGGAGGAATTACATCATAAGAAAGGACAACTATTAAAAACAAAGCAGTATTAAAAAGGAATAAGATTGGAGAAAGGCTCACCCTCTCTTGTAATTGCTGGCATTTGTAATTATGGAGTGACAAGAGAGAATGTCTATAACTACATGCTTTTGGATGTGAAAGAAGACTGTTTTTTCTGTAACTTATTACATTTAGATGTTGAATTAGAATTTAGTTAATTCTTTGTTCCTCAGAAGTTAGGGTTTGTTCTCAGGCACTTTCTGTGAATGTTAAAGATAGCTCTATTGGGTCCTTTAATTCCTCCAGATTAATTTTTGTCACTGTCTATGTTATAATTTTAATTAAGTTTTTTCTTAACTTTCCACAACATTTTCATCTAATTTAAAAGAATTAAGGAGATAAAGATAACTATCTAGAACTCACAGTCTTGTACTAAATCTAAATAGAACACTTAAAATGTGATTGATCAAAAGTTTTAATTAATTTAAAATGTGTTCATTTTATATTGAAAAAATTAACTAGAAGATTTGGATTGTCTCGCTTACACAGTCTTCTGTAGAAACTTTAACTGAAAAAGATAATTATTTATTATATTTTAAAAATTCCTGTGAGAGTAGAATATACTTTGTGCAGATTGGAGTTTATTTTTTATTTTGAATATTTGACTTTCAAAGCGATGTAACTGAAGACATTTTTGTCAAGTAGAGGAGTCCTCTTCAGGTTTCTTGTGTGGCTGTTAAGTGCTCTGTTCAGCTGTTAGATCTATGTAGTGTCTTTTATGCTGTACATATCAATATTACCATTCCCTCAATGATGGGAGGGAGATTTACAATTTTATATTGCAGTGTGAGTTTCTTTTTTCTTGGCATCTGAATGTGGTACCTGCTGTAGGCTATGAAACAAATAAGTCAAGACTTTTCATTAAATGTCATTAAATATTTTCTGCTGTCATTCAATCTCCACCATTCCCACAGCAGCCAGTCCAATTCTTATTAAATGATTTCATGCCTATTAATTTGTAGGATTTTGTGCAAAAATATTTTCTTCATATAAGCTACAAAATACACTTAGGCATAAAATTATTACTCAACCTCTTTCCTCATTTCAAGAATCAGCACTCTATCAAAATCTATATTAAAAATTTCAAGCTGAAGTCACCAGCAGCTGTTAGAGAAATTATTATCAAGTCAACTGCGAGTCTTTTTGTTTTGAGGGAGATTACAAAGAATTTAATGCAGCACTTTACACTTCAGAGCCTCTCTTACTAAGTCAAGAAGTTACCCAGGCTGGGCTGAACTTGACAGTTTTTCTGCATTGGCCTCCCAGAATGCTGTGAGTCCAGTTTTATATCAAGGTGCTCAGTTGCTGGAATCTTCTGATTTGTGATTCTCTATTTGTAGTATAATTAATATAGACCAATTCAAAAGTAAATAAATAAAAAGACATTTAAGAAAAATAGATTGTTTTGTACTTATTAAATTTTGCCTCAATTAGTACCTAGGTTATTCCTTAGTACATACTAATATTTCATTATTTTCTTTATAAACAGATATACTAAATTTGGTTTATTTACCGAAATTCTAGAATTGTATGTTATATATTGTGAAATAGAAAATACTCAAAGTGAAATAGGGTGAAGGGGGAAAATAATGAGATTATAACAAAAAAGAAAGGAAACAAATTTTATGTATGTGGGGGGACTAGTAGGGTGGAAAAGGTTATGGGAAAAATGAGAATCAAGTTGTTTCTTAGACTGGTACAAATTCCCATTGTGGAGTGCAACCATGATGTGTATATGTAATGTACCTATAAAGATTTCAATTAAAAAATTTTTTCTAAAGAAACAAAACTGAAAGTTTATATTACCATAGCAGGCTTAGAGTTATGGAGAGAATACACATATGGTACATGCGGTTTCTCCAGTGTTATCATGCACAATTCTCTAGATGTTGTCTTGTAAGTAGTACATGTAGATATAAATTTTACTGTCTTTCATTCTTCAGCAGGAACGTCATTAATGTGGTTGATATTATAACACCTTGATTGGTTTAGAAGATGCCAGAATACTTGATAAAATACTATTTCCTTTCTGTATGAATGGTTTCTGCAAAAGAGATCCCCATTTGCACCAGGAGCCTGAGGAAAGTAGGTCACCTTCAGCTCAGGAGGACATAATCCACTTTTTTCAAAGTCTGAAATAAAACAAGTTGGGTGTGAGATGATGGGTTAGTCCCCTGGCTGTCTCACTGTAGTTGTGAGGGTGGGTGATGGGTTTGCTCAAGAGGGAAGATCTACCCTGTGAGTGGGTGATACCAACCAAAAGTTTTGCTGCTTGGATGGAGTACAAAAGGGAAGAAGATGGGCACACCACCTCCTGGCTCCAGGGCCAGGTACTGTCCTTGCTGTGCCACCCTGATTGGAACAAGCTGACAATGGAGTGAAACTTGTACCAACTCTGAGCTAAAACAAAGCTTTGCTCCTTTGCCTTGTGGGTGTTGAATATTTTATATCAACAATAAGAAAGTAACTAAGAAGTAGATTATCTTTGTCTTCTTGAGTTGTGATATCTATCACCTTCTAATCTCTTGATTTTAGGACCTTTAGACTATTGGCTTATACCAATTCTCTCCAGCATCCCCTCCTTTGCCAGTCTTCAGTCTCAAGCTAAAACTGTCAATTAGCTTATTTCCAAGCTTTGGAATCCTCATTCAATTATATCTCTGGCTTTTATCATTCTAAAACTTGAGTAACAGATAATACTTTTCAGTCCCATGTATGTGTGAGCTAATTCCTGTAATAAGTTATCCATCTATTTGTCTATCATTCTTTCTTTCTATTAATAAAACCTCACTGTTTATGTTTCTATACAGAGACTTTACTAATACTTATCTATAAAAATGATCATTTCTTGCCTACTCTATGTAAAGAAGGGCAAAAGAGTCCTCAAAGAAAACTAACTTTGTCATTTTAGAGCAAGTTTTAGGTCCGTGGTTGCAGTATTAATAAATGACGGGGTAAATAACAACTGGGAAAGAATATCATTGGGTGAAATGATCAGGGAGCTGTAAAGATGTAAGCAGATCTTAGCTTGCTTTGTGAAGGAAAGCTGTTTAAAGAAGCATGTCACACATGTCTGGAGAAGGCTCTGCACTATCTCCAACCAATTCTTTCATCAGTGCATACAAATTGGCATGATAAATGACACATGCTTCTTCAGGATTTTGAGATTATGCTCTTCTTAGCTAAACCTTACACACATTTGCATCTAGTTGTCAAGGGACATTCTCAAAAAGACAATAAAATATGAGAAAATTCTAAAACCCAGACAGGCACAACAATAATTTTGGGAATACCACATTGAACAGTTTTCCTTAACTAAGCAGTTTGAGAAGTGGTACACGTAGAAAATTTGCAGCCATTGTAAAGCATTTAAGCTTAGTCCTGGAGGTCATTTACTATCATGATTGATAAAATAATGTTTCATGTATTATTTCTTTAGTGGTGAACCTCTTTTCTAATTCATTGAAATACTTTGCCTATATGGATAAAGATTTAAAAGGCTCATATTTTTCTGCCTTCCACTATAATGTTCAATTTTAATCAACGCATTCTTTTAAATTTTTTTAGAGGGAGCTATATCAGTACTCAATATATTTGTTCTTTGCTAATTTAAAGAGCTCAATGAAATTCAAACTCATTTGGTAAAGAGCAAAAAGAAAATAAGTGTGCCTCTTCTACATTAAAAATGACAAATTACAGTTAACTAATGTGAACTTACAATTTGTGAGACTGCACTATTCAATATATTAAATTTCACTCCAATGAGAATTTTCTTTCACAGAGGCTGAATGCTTCTTTTGATGGCATAAGGAAGAGAAACACAAGCAACCAGGAGTATGGAGTTTGATCTTTGGCTCTTCCAACCGAGCTGTGACCACTCATCAAAATTTCATGTGCAGTCTCCAAAGTCATTTAGAGTTCACTAAATCAAATTACCTCTCAGATGACCCTTCTGTCTGTCCTAACATGTTGTATTCTCTAAAAACATGCATGATCAAATTTCCTATTGTCATACTTGTCTGGAGAAAGATATGCATTATATCCAATTCTTTCATCAACTGGGGCAAATTAACATAATAAATGATGGGTTCCTCTTCAGAATCGAGGGATAATGTTGCTTTTAGCTAAACTTTGTCTTCTTTTTCATCCAGATGTCAAGTAAATTACATAGATCTTTAACATTTAAGAATTTTGTATTAGAATTGTAGCCTCAAAGTTACAGACTGAGCAATTTTTTTTCCATTTTACCCTGAAAGTTGTAATAATATTCTAAAATATTTTATTCTAACTCCATTAAAGTGTATTGAGTCTTGGAGCTTAATAGATTTCTTTCATATAAATTGACCAATCTTTAAAGAGTAAGTAACTAATAGGTACAGTTTAGAGAATTTTGATACACAGTTATGTATTTCCCATAGCATTTCCCTTGAATATTATTTCCAATTCCATTTTTAAAAAATACATTAAACATTCTTACTTCATTAAGTGTCTACTCCAAGCATGCATCAAAAGAGGATCTTGAGGGCCGGGGAGTTAGCTCAGTGGTTCCGGCGCCTGTCTTGCAAGCACAAGGGCCCGGGTTCGTATTCCCCGGTAACCACATACCATACTGGGCGTGGAGACTCACGCCCAGCAGCAACCAGTACCACATACCACAGTGCTGGGCATGGTGGCTCACGCCTGTAATCCCAGCACTCGGGAGGCAGAGGCAGGAGGATTGCTGTGATGTGAGTTTGAGGCTGAGCTCAGGGCCAGCCTGAACCACAAAGCGAAACCTTGTCTCAAAAAACCTAAAAAAGAAAAAGATGATCTTGAATATTTTCTATGCTTTTTGATTTCAGGGTTCCTCAGGATCTACCATTTTTGAACTTTTAGTCCCACCACCCCCCTATATACATAAAATTCGTTTCCTTTCTTTTCGTTATTTATTTGTTTATCATGCAATACTAGGGGTTGAAACTACTGAGCTACATTCCTCTCTGTCCTTTTATTTTTGAACAAAGTCTTCCAAAGTCATTAAATTGCTCAGGTGGGCTTACGTTTGTGTCCTCCTTTCTTAGCCTCCAAGAGAACTAGGATCTGATTTGTTTTAATTTTAATTAAAAATTGTCTTTTTGAGTTTATTGGTACATTTTATAATATATTATGATTTCATTCATCATTGAGAATTTGTAGCTATAGATGATATATCTTGATTCTCGATTTTTCCTATTCCTCTACCTTCCTAACAACCCCCACACCCTATATATCTAAACTTTGTTTTTGTTTTTCTACCATTAAGTGTTTGCATTTATTGCTCTCCCCTGCTCCCCATTTTGCCATTCCCTAATACTGCATTGTTTCTCTAGTATGAGAAACTTAAAGGGTAAATGAGGTCCAGAATGCATGATAGGTATTGTGAAATAGGAAGAAAATATATTTTAATTTTTTATAGTGGCATGTTGAAGAGCAAATAACAAAGTTTCTGAAAACTTAGCAACCTGCTCTGAGTCCACAGAGGCAGCTGTAAGCCAGCTTTGTACAGCAGGAGGATGAGTCGCTACTTGCTGCAAGCTTTTCGCGGGGCCTTCTTGACTCCTGGGGTTCACTTTCCCACTGGAGTGACTGCACCAGCTGTATGGCTAGCTTTCCCCCTTGATCCACGGAGCCTAGGGATGTGGATCTAGACATCTGGGTAGCTCCACAGGGGAAGCAGCCTCTGGGACACACTAGAGTTAAGGGCAAACAAAATTCTCCCAGAGATTTTCAGCCAGAAAATTTAAAAGTTCATGGCCCCTTAAGGCATATGTTCATATGCTTTGTTCACTTTTCAATAATAACAATAATAATAATACTACTACTAATAATAATAAATAATAATAGATACGGTGGATCTTTATTTTTCCCTTACTACGTGCTCTGAGTTCCTGATGGAGCCACTCAGTTGGTCTCCAGTCATAGATACCATTAGTACTGTTATCATTCAGCAGATTTAAAGCATGACAGTGCTATTATTCAACAGATGGGGGCGCAGAGCTCTACAGCCCACCCAAGACACCAGAGCCAGGGTTCCAGCTGGGATTTGACCGGGCAGCCTGCAACCAGCCACCTACCTTCAGCTTGGATTAAGGTGGCATAGAGGAGTACCGCTTTTCACGCCAAAGCAGCTAGAGGAGATCCACTGACCCTCAGGGGCTCACGCAGTCATGGCGCCCGAATTGACGGAAGCTTCTGAAGGCTCGCCTGATTTCAGAACTGTGAGAATGTTTTCGGAGGGAGAAGCGAGTCCACAAATATGCGATGGTGTCAGTGAGCTGTGCCTGGCAGCCAGCCTCAGGTCTGGGCAGGCTTGGGATCCTTCTAGTATAGAAAGACTGTTATGTTTACTAAAAATCTCTCTCTTTATGCTGCACTTTTATTTTATCATCTATTTTAATACTGTCTTAATAATTGGAAAATATGTCTATTTTGGTTTCTTATTGGCAAAAACAAAACTTGTACTTAGTTTATATTTACTACTATTACATATGAAATAATAAACCTAGCAAGGAAATAAATATGTAATACATTACAATACAATATTAAAATGCCTTTTTATCACTATGTGAAACAACCAGATCATAAGTGAAAACTAATGCGTTAACATGAATGAAAAGATTACTGTGTTATAGTCACTGGATGAATATTGTTTATATATATTATTTCATTTAATCTTCAGAACAACCTTGGGATGGAAACCATCTCTATTCTCATTCTTAGATGAAGTTACTTAGAAGAAGTTACTTAAATTAAGTTAGTTATTTACACACAGAAGCTAGTAAGTGATGAACTGTGAAAATAATTTCAAGCTGATTGAGTTCAAAAACTGTTGTTTACCAATTAGTGATGTTAACTTTTTAATTAGCAAATTATCTTATGTTATTAGCCACTGAAACAACCAATTAATCATGTTAAGTTATAGTGTTTAAGTTGCAAGTTGATTTCTAAGGAAAAGAAATGATAGTTTTCTATTAATTCTCTATAGTCTTTAGCAACAAACATTTTCCTGTTCTCTGGCAAGAAGGATAAACACTTGTTGGTGGTCCTGTAGAATTTATAGTCCCTGGGCCGGGGAGTTTGCTCAGTGGTTCCGGCTCCTGTCTTGCAAGCACAAGGACCTGGGTTCGATCCTCGGTAACCACACACCATACTGGGCGTGGAGACTCACGCCCAGCAGCAATCAGTACCACATACCACAGTGCCGGGCGTGGTGGCTCACGCCTGTAATCCTAGCACTCGGGAGGAAGAGGCAGGAGGATTGCTGTGATGTGAGTTGGAGGCTGAGCTCAGGGCCAGCCTGAACCACAAAGCGAGACCCTGTCTCAAAAAATCTGAAAAAAAAAAAAAAAAAAAAGAATTTATAGTCCCTTACGTGAAAAATCTCTGACCTTGACTAGATGTTCATTAAAGTCTCTGATAACAGATGGGCCTGTCAGAGTGGGGTTGCGGATCGGAACTCTGTGTCCGGGAGGACATAGGATAGCCAAGGACAGCAAATAACAAGCGTAGAGAAAGACATATTGCTGGTTTGGTTCCTTCATCTTCCTCCTCAGAAATACTTTATGTGTTGGTGACAATGCACTTTGCCTTTGAATTTGAAAAAAATAGGAGAAAAATTGAGGTAGTACTTATTACATTTGTCAATATAAGCTTTAGACCAGCCCTTTGCCCAAACTAATTCAGAGATTTTTTTTTTTTTTAAATAGCATGATTTCACATTTTAAAAATTTGAACTTACTCACTAAGGAAGGGACCATAATGGTTTTTATGGATTGCTTGAAAATATGTTTTAGGCTTCATTTAGGGAAAATTGCGTTTTAAGAACACTGAATAAGAAAACTGAAGATGTTTTATAAAATACAGAGAAGATGTATTAGAGAAGGAACTGTAACAGCATAACAAAAAGTGCTTAGAGATAAATTAACTGGGCTGACTTAGGTATTAAACAGAAAAAACATTATAGTTCATGTAACTCTTGGAAGCAAAATGTCACTTCTTCAGCTAGAATTTAAATATTTCAGAATTTAAAATAAACTTTAAACGCTATATTGGAATATGATAAATCTAACAGAAGTTTCCAATTCCCATACAGTATTTTAGATTTTTATAATGGAAATAGAGGCAGTGTTTTCAATTAAAATATAATTTATCAATATATTTAAATTATTATAAATATGTGATAATTAAGTTTTAATTATGTAAAATTTTAAGAGATTTGCCAGTTTAGTCCTTAAAATATTTGAAAGAGCCTCAAAAGATGGAAAGGATGAATTATATTATAAAATATTAAAATATATGAGTTCAAAACATAATTTATAGAGAATATGTCTTCTGGTATTTGTGATCTTATAAAAAGATTGTCTATTGTGAAGTATGTATCTTCATGAAGCTTAACGATAATCAACAGAACATGAATTATTCGCTTTTTAACATAACAAAGATGCCACAGACCAGGGATTCTTTGGTCCTATATATAAGATCATATCATTTGCAAATTGACTTTTTCCAATTTGGATTCTTACTTTTTTTTTTTTTTTCTATTTATATGATTGGTCTGCCTATGTTTTCTTGGGCATTGTTGGATAAAAATAGCTGCAATGGACATTTTGTCTTGTTTTGAATTTTATAAAGCTTTCTGCTTCATTCAGTATAATGTTCACTGTTAACTTATTATAATTATCCATTAATATATTGAGTTATACTCCTATACTCAGTGCTTTTGGATTTAATTTGCTAATTTTTTTGAGGATTTTGTATTTGTGCTCAATATACAGTTTTATTTTATTGCTTTCCTTTCCTTTCATTTTTTTCCTTTACTTCATTTCATTTTTTCTCTGACTTTTCTACTTTTCCTATTCAGATAGTGCTCCCCTCTCAAAATGTATTTGCAAGACTTCCCTTTTATTCAGTTTTGTGGAATAATTTGAGAAGTACTATTAATTTCTCTTTGTATTTGCTAGAGCTAAGCAATGAAGTCATTTGGATTGGTGCAGTTGTCAAAGACATTGGCCGTGGACCAGGCAGGTTGGGAGACCCTGACCAGGAGGATGGGTGTGCAAAATCACCACGCAGACTGTGGGAGGTTTAAGAGAATACTTCTGTCTTTACTGAGGATTATACATACTTACATAGAGCATGGAAAGTAGGCGTGGCTATGAGCTCATAAAGGCGATGGGGCTACAGCTGATTGGTGGGGTATGCATTTTTTAATATTTTATGGTTAGCTCTTGGATGAGTGAAGGAGTCAGCACTAGAGGAGAAACGGGAGGCCCCCAAGTGGCTGTAGTCCAGTTTCTCCATGCTGCAGTGAGCATGCTTAGACGCTTTTCAGTGTCTCTTAGCTTGCTAGGAGACATACGTGCGGTGTACTCGACCCAACCAGACTTGAACCTCTTCAGATTGGTACCTTTGATATAAGAATTTATTTTTTAATCAATTAAAGTGCATGACTTGTTATTAAATTTTTCTGGTTTCCTATTACTTCAT
The DNA here is from genome assembly GCA_004026965.1 of Petromus typicus. Taxonomy (NCBI): domain Eukaryota; kingdom Metazoa; phylum Chordata; class Mammalia; order Rodentia; family Petromuridae; genus Petromus; species Petromus typicus. The sequence continues at coordinate 18,568 of PVIR01007613.1, read as the reverse complement.
GATATGATGTAGGTAAGGTATATGTGTCTAGAACCTGTTTGGTGACTATTTAGTCATTATAATCACTGATAATCTTTTTAATTTATATGAAGGGAGTCTTTTGAGGGGGATTAATGGCAATGTCTCGTTTTTCTATAATTTTAAAAAATATAATTTCAAAAACTGTCATCTGTTTCAAGTATCCCTTGTGTGTTTGAATGAAATTAAAGTCTGGTGGGGGTAATCATAGTAAAAAATAGATATTAAGGATGTTTATACATTCCAAAGAGGATCGAAGAAATATTTGAAGAAATGCAGGACATTTTTGGAATCTTTAAATCAACAATACGAAATAAATAGTAACATAATATCCAACTAGAAATATTCTTTAAAGAAACAAATATATGTGCATTAGGTGGTATAAGTAAAAATTTTTACTAAAATACTATCTTTAAGATAAAAAAACAAAACAAGACAAAACAGATATTTCCTGAGTTTTAATTAAGAAGAAAATCAATACCACACTGGTATTTGTATGCCCTCTAATATATGTTATGTAAAAGTAAAAATGAATATATTACACACACAAACACACACACACACACACACACACACACATATATATATGAAGATACTATATCCTAAAAGTAATCTTTCAAGAAAAGAAGCAAACTTCAGCATCACTTATTCAAGAAGACTACATCAGTGTAAATGAGACATTTTGACTTTTAATAAATATATAAATATATTAAAAATGAACATAAATGGATATGATATATGCTAGCATTTATTCTTTATGGTTAAGACTGAGAGGAATAGAAAAGGTAAGAATTCAGAGCATTCAGTGATGGTCATTTTACTTTTTATGATTTAGACAAATTTGAATTCATGCTAATACTTTTCATTCCATTATGTTGATGGTTAACATATATGCAAAGAGTACATTATTTCATTTCTAGTTTTTATACAGATGTTTGAAGTATTTCATAAAATATTTATTAACACATAATTTGTTCCCACAGCCTCTTTAGTCATTACAAGGAGATAGAAACAAATATGCAAATGAATGTGCACACACATACACACACAGATACACGCAGTCAGTTTCAAGAAATTCTCATTTTCCTGACAGGGAAAAACTTGTTTATTTCTTTTTTTTTTTAGGTTTTTTGAGACAAGGTCTCGCTTTGTAGTTCAGGTTGGCCCTGAGCTCAGCCTCAAACTCACATCACAGCAATCCTCCTGCCTCTGCCTCTCGAGTGCTGGGATTACAGGCCTGAGCCACCACGCCTGGTGCTGTGGTATGTGGTACTGATTGCTTCTGGGCGTGAGACTCCACGCCCAGGATTGTGTGTGGTTAACCAGGGATCGAACCCAGGTCCTTGCACTTGCAAGACAGGCGCCAGAACCACTGAGCTAAATCCCTGGCTGAAACTTGTTTATTTCTTCAGATAATTTTCCTTCATTCTTCCCTGAAGTCCAGATAATTACAAAAGAGAAAGTAAAATAATTATTTAAATGTGGGTATTTGTATCTAAATGATACTTCAGATCAATAATATATTTTCACAATATTCTATCATCGATTTTGAAATGCATTTTAGTATGCCTTATTAGTTCTTCTGCCTTTTAAATAGGCATCATTTTCTTCCCTTATTTTTCCTTCCCTCCTTCCTTCTCTCTTACTTTTTAATATTGATATAATTCTTATTAATTATTGACTTAATTCCACTGTTTCCAAAGGAAATAGTCAGTTTTATTTAATATTTTGATATTTATATTTTTTTTCCATGGGCTAGTATGAGACCTATCCAGCTGAAAGTTTCATAGAAATATTCTTGAAAAGAATACGCGTTCCTTAGTTGCTGGAGGCTATATTTATGTCAAGTTGATCAGTACTTCTTGATCATTTTGTCTCTACAAATTGTTTCATCTTATATTTGACTCATTACTGAAAGAGTAATGGTGATGTCAACAGCTATGATTGTGAATTTGTCTCATTCTTTAATTCTGTAATTGTTTTCTGATGCATTTTACATTTTTATCTTGGGTTACATAAAATTTAGAATCTTAATATTTTAATGACATTAGGAGGTCTTCTATTTTATAATATCCTCTTTTATCTTTCTTTTTCTTTGATGCTCTCCTGCCATTTTTCTTCATTTTAAAGTTTACAAAGTATATCTAGTTTCCTAATTAATTTCATACATCTTATTTGTATCTTATGGTAATGGAACTGGATTAGGCCACTCCCTTGTTGAAATTATGAGAAAGGAATGCTGGTTGATTTTTGAAAAACAGAAGAGATGTTATGTGTGGAAAATGAGTTTTCCTTCACCAGTTGCCAGTGTGTTTAGGAGTTTTTCTCTAAGCCTGGGCTTTCCTGTTGCTTCCTGTGATACAGTTTCCATGCGCCACTTTCCCACTCGTGCAGGTTGTTCATCATTTCACAGCATTTCAGCTCTTTCACCACACAGAACTGAGAGATCAACTTTATCATAATGAGACAAGATACAGGTAGAAGATTTCAGTGTTTTAGTCTGACTTCAGAAACTCTCCAGTGCACTGTAAATATTAACTTGGCTTCTTGTTCAACTTTGATTAAAACTTTTAGTACAAAATTAACTATAATTATTACCTCATCGTAGGTCTCACAATTATATATTTTTCTGTGTTCTTTATTTATTGAGTTCGCTGGTACATTTTTAAAAATAACTTATGATCACATTCATCATTGAGAATTTGTACCTGTTCATGATATAGATTGATTCTTTTTTCGTATTCCCAAGCCCTCCCTCCATTCCCTCTTCCATACACATAAACTTTGTTTCTATTTTCTCTCTCTAACCTCAGTATTTTTCTTTCTCTTCTTTCTCCTCCCCTTTTAGTTTCCCTTTCTGAATAATAACTGTTTTGACTGTGATAAGATGGGATTTCAATGTAATTTGCATGATATTGAACATTTTTTACATTTTACTGAGCAGTTTAAATTGTTCATTTGGGATGTCTGGTTAGTTCATTTTCTTATTGTTGACTGGAATGCTAGCTTCTTTAGTTTTAAGCTTTTCCAGTTCTTCATTCTGTATACTAGTTCTCTGAAGAAAAAAGAGCAAAAAATTCTTTGACACAGTAAGTTGTGTCTTCATTGGACTGTTTTTACTGCTGCATAAAACTATTTAAAATTGGACACAGAGTCTTTTGTTGATTCGTGCTGCTATTTCTTGTGCTATTGGAGTCCTACTGGGGATCACTCTGGCTTTGCCAATGAATTCATGGTTTTACTTCGTGTTTCATTTAGCAACATCAAAATTCTTGGTCTTACATTTCAATCTCACTCTTGATTTTTTGAATTAATTTTTTGTACAGTGAGAGAGAGGGGGAGAGGAGAAGAGAGATTGTTTTGTTGAATTCTTCTTTCACACACTTCATTGTTGGCTTTCTAGGACACTGAGAAGTTACCTTTGCTCTCCTGTTGAACCCCAACTTCTGACTGTCTCTGCTGGACTCTGCTGGCCTCTACATGTCTCCTTTGCCAACACTGAGAACATCTGCATTTTATTTTGGTGCTTTGGAATATGTTCACTTAGCTCCACTGAAGGAATATAGTAGTTGAACATACTGAATGTCACAAAAGTGTTTCTGCTACACAGGCCTCTTTTAAGATGAATTATGACAGAGTGATGGGTTTTATACATGTAAAATTTTCCTGAATTTTTGAGAAAAGAATATGCAATAGATATTAGCAAATTTCTACACATGAATACCTGGACATCTGTATTGGCAAAGTGACTAGAACTCACATACAACACATGTGATTCTAAGTTGTCATCTGTTTGCTTAATCATATTCAAGGTAAAATATTTAGGTTAAGGTGAAAATCAGTACTGAAGAATGAAAGAATGTCACTTATAAAATTATCTCATTGAAGCAAACACAAATACTATCACAAGAACAGAGAATATAAATCTACCAAGTCTGAAAGTTAATGGAACATGACAGAAATTTGATAAATTAAGTAAGTCTGACCAAGATACAGAAAAATATGAAAATATCACAGTAAACAAATCCATGTAATAGGCTAAAAAGAAATGAAAAAGTACTAAATTAAAGAAATAAGTATGTACTTACTATAAGAGCAATTTATTATAGTAAAATAAAATTTTATTATATTTAAAATAATAAACACAAATTAGGAGAATTTCATAAAAAATCAAAAGAATAAAATTATGATGAAAAGTAATAGACAATTTTATAAATGAAAAGACAGAAGAAGAAATGGAGGGTAAGAGAGTTGGTAAAATAAGAGGGTTAGGGTCTGTAAAATAAGACGTTTAATGTTTGTCTATTAGAAAAAACTACTTACTGATTTATTTTGTCTTCCTTGACCTATTTAATTATAAAACATATGATTGTGGTAAGATTTGTTGACAGCTTTTTCACATTAGTCTATGTGTTTAATGATAGTCACTGTGCCTGATTCACAAGTATATTTTGAACAAAAGATGTGACACATGTTAAATATTTATAAATGTTCAATATTGATATTTCTTTTCTTTGGCTTTTTATTCATAAAATACTTCTTGGGAACTATGTTCCAGGCACTGTTTTAGTTGACAGGAATATGTTAGGATCAATGAATATGTTAGAATCAATGTTAGGATCACACACCCTGGTGAAGCTTGAAAAGGGAGCATCAGACAGCATCTATAACCGTGTATGCTACAACATGTTCACTTAAATACATGTTATGCTATAATATGACAGATAGTGTGAGTAGATACAATAAAGGAAATGGTAGTTTGGACACTGTTTTAGGAAAAAGTGGCTTTAAATTTTAATTAAAAAAAGGCATTGGTAAAGTATGAGTATTAGTACCAAGAGCTAAATTAGAAAAATAGACACGTATACAAGACATAAATGCTCAAGTTTCTAGCATCCTGAGTGAATTAAAAACCTGACAGACACAGGCTGAGTGCATTGGAGTCCTGAGGGGGAGAGTTGCATGAGATGAGAGAAAGCAGGTGAGGGCAGGCCGACTGTGTGTGGCCACACAGGTGTGGGAAGGCACTTACTTGAAGTGAAAACCCAAAGTGTGCGGTCTGCAGCAGAGATAAATGACGCTGTGCGACTGGTGATTTTAGAGTTTTACATCTGCACAGAGGGTATCACTAATGCACTAGGGCATTTCAACCCTGTCCTCTTCCTTTCCATAGGATCTGTTTCAGGATTCCTGTGTGGCATTCTGTGGGAAGCAGATGACTAGCAATTCTAACCCACAGACATGTACAATGTATGCATTGAGGAAGAGCGATTTGGCTTGTGAATATCCACGTGTCCCTTTTCCAACAGGCATTGTTCAACTTCACAGATTCCAAAGTCCTTTTAACGTTTATCAATGAGGAGAGACACATCTGCCATACTTGTTATGTGTGGAACAATTGGGGTTTGGAACATGAAGAATATCTTCTGAGGCTAGATCCTATTTTTCCCCAATAAAACTCTGGTTCTTCCAAGGCTTTAAAAAGAAGAGAATGATGATTAAGATTAAGCATCAAAATTTTTTCTTCTTGCAGGGCCAGAATTCTTTTGGGAACTCAAGTCTATTGTAGCTCAAGAGCAACTACGGACACCTTATAAGTCAATGGGTTTGGCTCTGAAACATAATTTGTATTCAAATCTAGCCTGTGGGTCATAGATTGCCAACCTCTGCTTTCTATTATGTTGTTAAGAGCAAAGGGGAGATTGTAAAACACAGTTGCCAAGAAGTTTGCTGATTCTTTTATGCTCAGTAGATCCTGAGTGACATTGAACAGGAGAAAATCTATGCAAATAAGAATATGAATATAATTAGTTTTCAACTGCACCGTGTTCCGACATATAGCTCTTCCAATGCCTACCCAAGAATACCTTTGGGAAGAATTGTGAATTAGTCTTTCTTTTCACAAAAATACTTGGAAAATTCTAACGTGGATGGATGAAAATCACATATGTGTTTCTCAGATATTTGTAAATGATTAGCTAATGTCCCCAAATCTTTACAGCTTATAAATAAATGTTAGAGGGGGAAAAAAAGATGTCTAAATTTTTGAAACTTAATATTTAAATTTTAATGTTTCCAGGATTACTACAGTTGATAGCTCAGATTAATATAGCATCTTTTATTCTCCAATATTCCTGAGATTATGTTCAGAATGTGCATGTCATATATAAATTTAGGTAGATTTTTATATATGTAGTTTTTCTAATACTAAAAATAAGTTAATAGTAAGCTTTATTCTATTTGCCTAGTGATTATATTAGTGCTGTTTCCACTTCCTGCAAATCAAACAGAAATCCCAGGGCACATCAGTTTCAGATAAGAACAATAATTTGCATGTATATATTTGACATGAAGGTGTACTATCATTTACTAAAGCTGAAAGACCACAACTGTAAAACTTACCTTTAGCACATATGTTTCATGTACATAATGACTGATAGTTCATATAGTAAACAAATCTGTCATATCTTTTCTTGGCCAAATCACTGTTATAATCCATTTTATCTCTACAAGAGATGAGTAAAAATTTCTGCTGGGCTGGTCCCTCACTTCCAAATGCAGATGGGATATTTTCTGGTTAATACCTAAAGCCTGACTAACTTTTACCTAAACTGTAGGTTGGCACCAGAATGGAAGACACTTGAATATGTTTTGATTAGTCCTTTATTTGAGGTTTATTTGAGACAGACTGTCTAAAATCACATTTGGCTGGTATTCATGAGGTTTTTGATGACTTAAACTGGAAAAGAAAGTTGGATGGTTTTTTTAGGTATTAACTTAAACAACAGCATTATATATTCTGAAAGATATGTGTCATCATGGACCTAGAAACTACTGATTGAAAATTTTCATAATCAAGTACATTTTGTTTAAGTAAAAGAATATTTATGATGCAAAATCTTGTCAGAAAAAAGTGAAAATATTATTGTTTTCTTTTAAATAATTGAATCTGTTTTTTTTTATTTTTTAGTTATTTGAGATAGCGTTTCACTTTGTAGTTCAGGCTGGTCTTGAGCTCAGCAGTGAACTCAGCAGTCCTTCTACCTCTGCCTGTGGAGTGCTGAGATTACAGGCATGAGCCACAACACCTGGGCAGTGTGGAATGTGGTACTGATTGCTCTGGAGGGTCACCATGCTTACGATTATTGTATATGGTTACTAGAGATGGAACCTGGTTCAAGGCAGGTGCCAGAACCACTGAGATAAAGCCCCAGCCCCAAATCTGTAATTTGATATGAAAAAAGAAAGTGTGTGGCTTTTGGTTCATAATGAAAAGAATAAAAGGAACACACAGAGTTAATTACAAAGCAAAAACTTACAATAGATATGGTACAATTAAAAGATAAAGAATCAAACAAGAGGACATCATTTTGGGTAGTTATGGGAACCAGGTATTATGTTTCCTACTTGAGTAGAGATATTTGTATTTTGCAAGTGAATAATATCTTAATATTATTAATGTCAGTATACTGCCCATAAAGTTATTATAGTACTTAATATAATGTTTAAGGTTTATTTAACATTCAACAAGTAGTTGAATTATTAGTCACAAACTCACCTATTATGGGTAATATACACACAGTTAATTGAGATAATATTGTATATGCATGAGTCAACAATAAATTTTAACTAGATATGTCAGTAAGGTTGAAGGAGATATACAGAAAATATTGTGTGATATATACTAAATATTAGACTATGCTTCAGAGGAACATTATGTTAATGACAATGTTACTATCCATTTTAAGCACTTACTATTAGATGGAAATACATTTACCAGTAAGAGATTAATTAAGCTAAAATATGCCTTCATCATTGTGTTGCAATGTTGAGCTTAGCAGAGAGAAAGCAAAGAGACAGACATACAAATCTGAACAGTGAGGACTGAAAAAGAGAAATTAGCAGCTGCACATAATCATTAATATTTTAAAAATAAGGCAGGAAACTCATGTTTTACCAAACATACTAGAGTGTCCATAAAGTTAAACTTCATGTTTCACTTGATAAAAATCTATGTTTCTGATCAATGTAATATTTGCTAAGTAATAAGTTTTGATCATAATAGTGAACAGCTTCAGTGAGAAAGTGATTATGAAGCAATGGTATTTTCAGATGCTTAATATAGAGCTAAATTGGTTCAGGCTATTGATCCAAGTGAAACTTGGATTGTTAGTGAAAGATACATTTCTAGATTCACTGTATTATTTCTTGTAATTCATGACTGTAAATTTATCTGATAAAGAGCATTTGAGATCCATGGGGGAGACATTATCAGTATTTCTAAATAAGGATTTGGTTGATTTACAACAAACTGCAAATGCCACTAAGGTATATTTGAATACTTCTAACTATATAGCTTATTTTAATAGTTAAACTTTCTGATTTATAGTTTAGAAAAAATAAAGACAAATAAATAATTACAGTACCTTCTTTTTTTAAATTTTTTTTTTAGGTTTTTGGAGACAGGGTCTCGCTTTGTGGTTCAGGCTGGCCCTCAGCTCAGCCTCAAACTCACATCACAATCCTGCCTCTGCCTCCCCAGTGCTGGGATTACAGGTGTGAGCCACCATGCCCGGCACTGTGGTATGTGGTACTGGTTGCTGCTGGGTGTGAGTCTCCACACCCAGTGTTGTTATGTGGTTACCGGGGAATCGAACCCGGGTCCTTGCGCTTGCGAGACAGGCACCGGAACCACTGAGCTAACTCCCCGGCCCTACAGTACCTTCTTATAGAACTTTGTCACCAAAGTCTCCTCCTTGGATGGATCATTACTACAGAAATATAGGCATACTAATACTGGTACAGCAGCACAATTTATAAAGCTAAATTCTGGAAGCAGCCTCTATATCTACTGACAGATGATTGAATAAAGGAAGTGTAGTTTCTAGGGACAATAGAATCCTACCCTGATTTAAAGAAGGTGAAATTTGAGACATTTGTAGCAAAATGGATGCACCTGGAAAAATGTAGCACTGAATGAGATAAACCAGATGCACGTGCTTAAATACCACATGGCATTTCTCATGTTAGTGATGCAAAATATAAATGAAGAGAATAATGAATGATAGATAGAAAAGGTATAAGGGGATGGATCTATTGCTATAGGGAAGTGGTCCAAGGGAACAAGTACAAAAGGTGAGAAAGAGAGGAAGGGAAATAGAATTAAGACATGCCACATAGAAAATGTAAACATTGTAAGTCATAACATGGGCAAGGATGAATATTATGTACAGGTACCAGCTCCACATAGGAGACAGGAACATTGTGCACTGCAAATGTTTACTCTGCATAATAATATTAAAGTTAATAAATGTAAAATTAATATTAAAATTAAATTGGCACAGTTCACATTTAACCAAATGTGGAAAGCTGAAAAAGTAATTCTAATGTAATTCTAAAATAGAGAGAAATCTCAGATTTTCTGTGTCCTATTTATGAGTATATCATATAGTTTCTCTATTTTCTCTACTTGAAGGTATAAATGAGGTCCAAGTGTATGATAGGCATTGTGAAATAGTAAGAAAATATTCAAAGAGAAAGGATAACTTGATGGAGTAGGGAAAAGCAAAGAAGGGAAATAAAAAATTTGATGATAAAAAGGAAAAAATGGATAGAAAAGCTTATATATAAATAGAAGGGGTGGAGGTTGAAGGTAGGACAAGACAACAGGAAAAAAAAAATCGATATATCATGTAGAGGTACAAATTTCCAATGAAGAATGTGATCACAATTATTCCTAAAGTGTACCAACAAGCTAAGTTATTTTTTTAAAAAAAACACTAAATCTCAGATTTTCAAACAACCCATTTTTTAAAGTTTTGCCTCCCCCAAAATAGAGAAAATTAAAAGGGTGTATTTAAATATTGTGTGAATCTTTTGAGATTTTAAAATTGGTTTTTAAAATGTCAAGCTATTTGATTTTATTTATTCATTGCAATATAAACACCTGAAAATTATTTAAAGAGGAATCATTAAGATTCTTCTATGGTAAATTTTAAACAGTGTTTAAAAATAAAGATTTAATTTATCTTTGAAGTTTGTTTTCTTTTTGAGAAAATTCCATATCTGTCTTTAAGCATAGATCAGAGGTAGTAACTAGAATCCTTAAAAATCCTATAATTTATTAGAATAAACAAAAAATTTCCAAAATGTCTTTATATGAACACAGAAAAAAAACACCCTATTTTTCTTTTGCTTCCATATGTAATGTCCACTTCACAGCCTCAGAACAAAAATATATTCTCTACTAAATTTAATAAAAATCTCTAACCCACATAAGAATAAGTAACAAGTTGAAATAGATGATGTAAAATATCTGTACTGAAAAGAACATTATTCTTAAAAATAGTCAATGCTTTTGACTGAACACTTATTTTCTTAAAAAGTGGGTTCATATAAAAAGATTCAATATGGAACAGGATGGATAAAAATAATGCTTTGTGAAGAAAATAAAGAGCATCGGTTTGATGTTAGCTTCTCCCATCATTCACTGAGTGACCACAGGTATTTTAGAATTTGTTTCTGACTTTTCTATAATTTATGAAAAGTGATAATCAAATTCTTATAAATGCATATTTCATTGGAAGAATGGAGTTCTTTTATTATAGCATTATATACACTTTAGAATGTTCTGTAATTGTTAGAAAATTTTCAGTGTTATAAGCTACCTAACTTTACAGTATGATTCTCCAGTGTTGGCAAAAACTCTTTACTCAAAACCCCCTACCGGGTTCTGTTCCCTTTTACTGTGAAGGACATAGCTCTTAAAACTCAGGCCCCCACCTTCCCATACACACCCAAACTCAGGAGGGAAGACGTAGCATTCATCCCCTCCCCTAGGCCATGACTTAACTCAGGCCAGCCATTCAGGCCCGGTTACCTTTGTGAAAGGGGACAATGTTGAGATTGTAACAAAAAAGTAAGGAAACAAATTTTATGTATATGGGGGGGGTGGTAGGGTGGGTAGGGCTATGGGAAAAAATGAGAATTAAGTTGTGTCTTATACTGGTACAAATCCCCATTAGGGAGTGCAATCATGATGTGTATATTTAATGTACTAATAAAGATTAAAAAAAAAAAAACCTCACCTATCAAGGAGAATCCCTTTGTCTTTTCAGCCCAAGCATGCAAACTTGGCCCATACAAGTCACTGACCCCCTGCCCTTCACCTTCTCTCTTCTTTTTCTCTCTTCTCTCTCTCTCTCTCTTCTCCTTCTTTTTCTCTCTCTCTATTCTTCCTTTTGTCCTCCCTGGCTCCTGAGGCTCCCGTTGTGAGAGCTGCATCCCTTTAATAAAATCTGTTGGGTTGTCTGTTATGTGGTGTGGTTGTTGAGCATCATTGGGGTTCGTTTTTCTGCCTTAACAGTAATAATAAAAATAATAATAACAAGGGCCGGGGAGTTAGCTCAGTGGTTCCGGCGCCTGTCTCGCAAGCGCAAGGGCCCGGGTTCGATTCCCCGGTAACCACATAACAATACTGGGCGTGGAGACCCACACCCAGCAGCAACCAGCACCACATACCACAGTGCCGGGTGTGGTGGCTCACACCTGTAATCCCAGCACTCGGGAGGCAGAGGCAGGAGGATTGTGATGTGAGTTGGAGGCTGAGCTCAGGGCCAGCCTGAACCACAAAGCGAGACCCTGTCTGCAAAAATCTAAAAAAAAAAAAAATTAAAAAAAAATTAAAAAAAATAATAATAATAACAAAATAAAATGAAATAAAGATTAAAGGATAAATAAAAACTTAGAACGTTGTGCTTGAGAATCATGAATAAACTGAAAGCAAATCAACTATGCTTCCAATGTGATTTGTATTATATTCAAGATTGTCCAGAAACTCTCTCTCTCTCTCTTTATTATAAATTGTATGACTTAATGTTTCATCACATACTCCTTTCTGAAACAAAATACCTGATGTAAACAGTTCAAAGGAGTAAAGGTCTCTGGGCTCAGGGTTTCAGATGTCTCAGGCCTTGGTCGGGTGCATCCATAGGGAAACATCTGAGTTCAAAGAAAAGGTAGAGCAAAGCTGCTCAGATTACGAATCTGCAACCTGAGAGAAGAGAAAGGGTCAGACAGGAAAGGTCAGGGAGATTTGCTTCCTGATATCACGCCCTCATGTTCTACCCAAACACATCCAGAAGTATGCATTTCTATTCTAAACTTATCTCCACTGATGTAGTAGACTGCTAAGATTAAACACATGGGATTTGGTTCTGGCCCTCTGGAGACTCATGAGAGTCAACAATATAAATAAACATGCACCAGAAGTATGGAGAATGTGAATTTCATCCCAAGAGTTGTGTTTTAGCTAGAGTAGAGAAATAAAATTCATCTTTCTCCAACCTTTTGTTCTACCACAGCCTTCTTTGTGTCAGGCACTGCTCACTCCCTTGACTGAGGACCATCAGTGACCAATTAAAATGTTAATTTCTTCCCAAAACATCTCCTCAAACACAATACAAAATAACTAAAACAGATATCTGAACAAGTCTTGATCCAATGAAGTCAGCACATTAAATTAACCAAATTGATATTTCTCTGAAAACATGGTGAAAGAAAGTAAAACACAAAATATGTGGAGAGGAGTAATAAAGGAGAATGTTAGAAAGATAATATCAAAGCTGAAAATGGAAGATAAAGTGAAAACAATGATGGAAAGTAAGATAATTATTATCTTAGTGCAAAAAGCAATTAGTGTTTCAAATCAAAGCAACTTCTAGACACCAGTGTTAAATGCAAGATAATCTATCAAGTTCAACCACCCAAGGTAGTTCTAATTAGTGGAAATAAAGAAAGACCAAACCTGTAGGATACTAAGAGTAGCTTTAGAGTTATACATATATACATTTTAATCTATAACCTGTCACAACCTTAAATGTGATGATGTTTGTGAAACACCTTTGTAAGTACCTGCTAATAATAGGCACATATTTTGGGTTGGGCAATGACTTGAATTACCTGTTTGGAAAGACCACTCATCATGTCATTTTCTCATCTCTTCAAGTAGGGATACACATACATATCACTTCACTTCCAGATTTCCATGTGTGGTATTTTAAAACGTTTAGATGTTTAAGGCTTAAAACATGAAGAGCAGAGAAGAATTTAAAAATTTAAAGAAACAGGAAATGCAGTGATAATTATCTTGACAAATATCTTCTTGGCTTTGTAACAGAAAAATACATGAGAGAAGAACTTCCAATGGTTATGAAAAAACAGTCATTACTACATATGTCTCAGCAAGATGACATTTTATTTCTGAATTAAATTAGGAGGGCCCCAAAATCATAAAACCGTTTTTAAAATAATCCTACGATTGCAAAGTTGAACAGGAGATAGAATAAATTATCTCCGGACACATGAAAGATACTTAATAAACACTGATTATAATATTATTAGAGAGAAGATTAATGGAATAAAGTAAAATTATACAGGAAATTGGAACAAAATGTGAATAACAGAAAGGAAAAAGAAATGGATCAGGATCTAGTGTGCAAGATATAACATGATGTTGGTAGACCCAGGAATATTAAGTCCAGACATACTTTTGCTCTTCGCCAGTGGGTCAAAAGTTACACAAGAGGTCATAGATTAATATAAAAAATAAAAATAAACATATGCTTAAAAATTACATTTGTTTCATTTCCTTAGGAAACTGTGTAAAGTAAATTTCAAGTTAATTATATAATTATAGGCATACTAAATAAGGTCAGTTAGAATGCCTAGAAATTATAAAGATATTAGATCTTAGGGTTCATTATAAATAATGAAAGGAAATATGTCATGTAAAAATTAAATAATACAATATAGAATAGTATTTACCTTAATTGATTTTAATTGTCTTGAAGATCGTCAGTTTTTTTTAAATGTAATCATCTTGCTTATGAAAGTTACACTTAGTTAAACCTGCAGCACATGCTTCTAATCCCAGCTAATTGAGAAACTGGCTGAGAAGGAGGTGGAGGCCAGCCTGCATAATGTAGTAAAAGCTTGTTTCAAAATTAAAAAAAAAAAAAAAGAAAAGAAATAAAGTGCTGGATATGTACATCACTGCTGGGATGCCTTTGAATTTAATTCTTGTTGTTAAAAAAGTAATGAAATTTTAAAAAAGAATTTATTCTTAAAAGTTACCAAATCTCAATTACTCATTCTTTACTTCAAGAGGATTGTAACATAGTAAGATACTAATAAACAAGTCATATCTTTCCACTGATCATTTTTCTATAGTTCAACAGACAGATCAATTCATCAATAGATAGATGATACATGGATAGATTACATCTATGCAAATTTTAGTTGAGGACAGATATAAAAGAAATATGTAAATGCAAAACAGTATCTTCAAAGTCATAGCTATTACACATAAATGAGGATATCATTGTAGTTTAAATATGGCTTTGAAATATTCTATGATAAAGGAGATGAGCATCACAGATTTAACTCTATTAAAATTTTTCAAAGTAGTACAAAGTGCCAAAACAAAATAGAATATGTTTGTAATTTACTCTCCTCCTTCTGTCTGACATGAACCAAGATTTATTTGGAATAATATTTTAATTTTTTTTTTGTATTTTTCCTGGCCTCACAGGAAATGCAGAACTCTTGGAAATCTCCAATGGCTACAGCAATGAAGACACATAAAACCTCCCCATTTTCTTTGTTTTGTTTTTACTCATTGTGAACATGAACACATAGCGTACACAAAAAATTTTTCTAGTTAGGTTTCTAGATGAGTTAGGGATAAGAATCTACCAGTTTTATCTGGAAGAGATGACAAAAGCCTTGAGAATGTGTTTTGGTACTGTTTTATTGGGAAAGTTGGGGAATAGTTATCAGAGTGCCTAATTCATAGGAAAAACTATAAAGACTTGAGTTCTTTTAAGGTATTTCTACAAAAATATGAAACTTTGTACCATTTCTTGAGTCATAACTTCTTTTCTTAAGAAGGATTATAAAAATAGTATTAACAGATTCATATCATTGTTTTATGTTAGCTTCCTTTAAGAGACCAAGAATTTAAAAATGTCTGGAATCATAGGGAATTAGTGAATATGTTATTCATTATTTTACTTTGCACCTCATATTTACCTTCATTGATACAGTAGGCTTGCAGACTGTGAGATTAAAACTGCAATTCAAAAGGATATATTTATCTTAAATCTACTCAGTGAAAGAGATGGCTGAGAACATGGTACATCCCAAATGATAAATTTTCATTCCACTGGTTATTATCACTAAAATTATCATATTAATTGCAAATATTTTTGTTTGGGAACATGTTAGTGATGTACTTTCTCAAATTCTACCCAATTTAATCATAACTATGTGCTCCAGTTCTAAACTTACGATGCATATCTTAGGTGTCTAAATAAATCTTCAAAGGAACAGTCTCCCATTAGATAAATATTTATTAGTGTCTTCAGACATGTAAATTAACACAAGAGGGCAGGTCAGAGGTTCTCTTCCACAGTTTCCCTTTCTTTAAATATATAATCACTTAAGAATATAATTTTCACAGCTGTGAAACTGAAGTACAGATTGTAAAATTTCCCAAGATTGCAAAAAACCACAAATACTCAGACATGATTGGCCAAAAGTAAAGCTGAGGACTGTCATGAGCTGTTTTGACAGTTTATATTCCTTTAAACTGGAAGGTGTAGAAAAAATGGATGAAATCCTTTCCTAATTTCAACTAGCAGCCACAATAAATCTGTACAGATTAGCAGCAGGCAATGAAGCTGGTACAGTAATTAAATGCTCCAAAATAACACAAGCCAGACCCAGTGGATTTACTGCTGAATTTTAAGAGTCCTTGAGAGGAGAATTAACACTAATGCTCTTTAAACTTTTCTATATGATAGAAAAGCAAGAAATGAGTGCAAATTTATTCAATGAAGTAAGAATTAACATGATTCCAACACCAGGTAAGAGTGCGACAAAGATGAAAACTACAGATCAGTATACTTGATGAATACAGGGGCATGAAAAGAACACAGAGTATCAACAAGTTGAATTCATCCCAGGATTGAAGGACAGTTAAAAATGTATAAACTAATAAACATCATAAACCACATAAGTAGAATCAAGAATAAAAATCAGAAGATGCTGTCTATAGGTGTGAAAGTGCTTTTGACAAAATCCAACATCTTATAATGATTAAAAACTCTGAAGAAAATAAGAATAGAAAGATCTTACCTCAAAATATTATTAACCATATATACAAACTCATATCAAAATTATGCAAAATTAGAGAAAAGTGAGTTTCTTGAAATATCAGGAACAGGCATGAATGTACCCTGTCATTAGTCTTATTCAATGTTACATTTGAAATTTTATGCACAGAAAACAAGCAAGAGAAAGAAATTAAAAAAGAAACCCAAGCATGAGACAATTGTAAAGGTAGACTTGCTATCCACATGTAAAAGACTAAAGCTAGGTGTATGTCACTCCCTGTATGAAAGCTAATTCAAACTTGATCAGAGGTCTCAATCAGAGAGACAGTATTGAAACTGCTAATGGAAAACCTGTTGAACATCTCTAGCCATCAGAGAAATGGAAATTAGAATAACACTAAGATATCATCTTAAACTAGAGAGAATGGCAGTTATCAAAAAGTCAGAGAATAAGTATTTGCATGGCTTTGGTGAAACGGGAAACCTGCTGCATAGTTGGTGGAAATATAAACTAGTTCAAGGAGTATCATTACGGAGAGTTCTTGAGGAATTAAAATTGGAAATTCCATGTGACTTAGCTATTTTACTTTTAGATGTATTCCTTAAAGAGCTAAAGACATGATAGTACAGCGATACATGCACACCGCGGTCTATAGAAGCACAATTCATAGGCATCAAGTGATGAATAGATAAAGAAAATGTAGTATGTATACTAGATAGAACACTATGTAGATATGAAGAAAGCCAGTGGATTACTCGGAAAAATATAATGCTGAGTTAAATAAATCAGTTATACAGGGAAAAACAGAATATGGCATCTCCCATCTGAGTTTGGTGAAGTACAAAGAAAATAATCAAGATCAAACAGAATGAAACAAAGAGATGGAGTCCAGGAAATTGGCAATGAGGGCCGAGGGAAAAATTCCGAAAAACACATTCAGGAAAGTTAGATCTGTAAATCGGAAATAATCCCTAATAAGTCTGCAGTGAGAGCCACCTCTATTTCTAGATTCTGTGTTTCATACATAGCTCTTTGTCTTCCTTTCTTTTGCATTAGGCTATGTATTTCTTTTTAAAGAGAAAAATAATCATCCATTGAAATCTAACCATTTCTCTTTGAATGGCTGAGACTAATGTTTATGCTTCTATTTTGAAGACCATTGAATTAACAAAACATCTTCCCATATTTGGAGATATAAAAACTGGGCTTATGTCTTTTTTAATTCCTACTTAACATTGAATTCTTATTAAGCATTTTAGTCTATCTTCTACTTCAGAAAGATAATTGAAAAAATAGTTGTGTAAATTACAAATAAATAGCCTTTGAGGCTGCCTTTTACTGTATTTTATTGATTTAGTGCAATGAGGGATAAGATTTTATATAGGAAAAATGATGCAATGTTGTACTTAACTTTTAAATATTTGAACACTTTCTATTCTAATCAGTAGTCACTTGAATTTCAGTGCTGTTTAGACTACATAAAATTTTTACGTAAAACTGTAATGTATAGAATCATAAGCATACAGTTGCCAATTTTTGCAATGATTGCTTTTCTTTTTCTCTTTCAAGAAGAAAACACGAAGCCATGATTGAAAAGCATTTAAGTGTATTAGAACAATATTAAAAATACTTTTTCAAAAGCCAGTAAGGGGGATCCTATATTTCAGAAAGTCAAATGCATCTAGTGTTCAGAAGATGTGATCGTACACACTGTAAACTGTTCTTGGGCCTCTGATTAAATAATGCTCTGAACATAACCCTCATTTTGTGTTCCATATCATAGAAGAATAAATAAAATTTAGCCCAATGGACAGACACTTTCTTAACCAGTAAAATAGGCTGTTCTATTACATTTTGTCCTTTTTGATTGTCTAATGATGGCTACTTGGTGATTTTCTCTCATATTTCCTGAATCCTGAAAAGATATAATTATGATGAAAAACAAAATGTGATGTAATTACATTGGATTTGGAAAAAACACAAGTTCACTTTTCTTTTATAGTCGCAGATTAAATTTCTTCAAGTCCTGGAATAAAATCCTAACTGTATACTCCTGGGAACCTCAGAGATTACTCAGGGTTAACATTTAATTCCATAAATAACAAAGCTTGTCTAACATCACTAGACAGGTAGGGAACAAACTTTTCCCCATACGTTTGTTACTTTGACAACTAAATATTCCCTGGTATCTTTTGAGTTGTTAAATATATGTAACTATGTGATGCTGAATGGCCTGGAAAGACCCACAAACAACCTTGCCAAGATCTAGGAAATGCCTGGGCTGGGGATGTTACTCACTGGTAGAAGTTTTGTCTGGAAATGACACAGACCCTGGGTTTGATTCCCGTCACTGTCAGACTCCAAGAGACTCACT
>PVIR01007612.1:26032-60045 GCA_004026965.1 Petromus typicus | reverse complement strand
TTTTTTTTTATAATCTCATTATTTTTCCCCCTAGATTCTTATTTTATAAGCACCATAAAAGTAGACTTTTTTTCCTTAATGGAAGAATATTTAACCTTAAAGTAGGATTTAACCTACTCATATCCCAAGTTAAATACATGGTTTAACCTCAAAATCTTGTACAAATAAGGACAATGACACTGTGAATGGTAATGCTAGCATTCCCTATGCCACAATTAATTAAAAGTTAAAAGTTAGTTAAAAGTTACAGTCTCAAAATGCCATACTTCTGCTGGGCACAGTGGCTCACGCCTGTAATACTAGCACTTGGAAGGCAGAGGCAGGAGGTTTATGGTGAGTTCAAGGCCACCCTGGCTACATAGTGATTTCAGGGTCAGCCTGAACTACAAAGTGAGACCCTGTCTCAAAAAACTAAGGGAAAAGATGTTATACTTGTAAGATAGCAAAAGTTAAATTGAAATTTGAGCACTGAGCCATTAAATAATATATCAAGTATGGATAGACAATGTATAGAAGGTCTGAGGAGGAACGTCTCCTTTGTGTGCAGGGGGGACAAAGCCACATGCATCCTTGCCACACGTGCATCCTCGCCACACGTGCACTGCCTCAGATGCACTGCTCCCTGCAAGGTGACCGTCAGGCTGAGCCACAGACACAGAAGGAGAGTCCTAAGTACATGCTGACTGTCTTGGGACTGGATACGTAGGACAACGGGACAATTGTTTAGATATTAAAATGTGATTTCTGTGCATGATTTTAAAAATCCTTTCAAAGAAAGAAAACTAAGCACATTCAGGGAAAAAGAAAACCAGGCACCACTTTTTGCTTCAGCGGTAAAGTAGGTTTCTATGTACATATAACAAACTTCTGGGGTTTTTTCTGATAACAATCTCAATATATAATGCTGTTCATTTTAAAGTGCTTTTATTTAGATTGTTTACATTGGTCCTTTTAAAATTTTTACGAGTATATGTTTGCAGTACACAATGATTACATTCATCATGGGGAGTTGGTACATGAATCTATTACATCTTAATTCTTTTTATGTACCCCTACTGTCACCTCTTGGCTCCCTTCCCATTTATAAAAGATTTATAGTGACTGAGACTCTGAGATGGTTCAGTGCTTTGTTTAAAGTTCCATTGCTCATAAATAAATGGCATAATGTGAACAGAAAACCAAGTGTTCTAGCCCTATACCATGTTGCTCCTCACGCCCCCTTTCTGAAAGAAAACGTGACTTAAATTCTAGTGACTCCCTGTGAGTTTAGCTTAGGTTCCATCATTTAATTAGTGCAGATCCCTGAAACAAGCTTCCGTCACCCTCCAGAAACCACAACCAGAGCAGGAATGCTCTGAAGCTTACTTCTGGGGACAGCAGCAAAATGATCTGTCCCCTCTTTGCTCTTTGAGATGAACGCCTTCATCTCCATGGCTCACGATCCAGCACAATGCCTGTCAGGCAGAAGGTGTCCAGGAACCGATCGTTCCAGACACGGTTACTGAGAAGGGATGAATGAACACAAAAATGAGCCAGTCTGTGGGATGGAGTAAAATATGTGAAACCAAAATTGCTCTTTCCTCCTTAGTCAGAAAGGTCAAAGCTCCACTTCTGTGTCTTTAAGGAGAAAGCAGAGGCTGCTTCTACAAAGTAAAGCCCAGATCCTGGGAGCCATATGGGATTCTCCTCATGTTCAAATGGAAATTAATTTGATGAAATGAAGAGACAGATGAGAGTTCAGCCTAGGACATAATCTCTTGAGTCCTCGGAATCCAAATCTATTAAGTCCCTCTCCAAAAAACACATTAATCTTCACAGTGCTATGCCCTCAGGGAGCACTGGTCTCAGAGGACACCTGATGGCTTCACGGGACAATCTGTGGACAGGTCCATGTACACACAGCAAGTGTTACTCCAGTTTCATTTCAAATCTGCACCTGTTCTCAATTATACTTTTAAAGATCACCATTAAAATTCTATTTACCATTTGGTGATCCCTGCTTCATCACATTACCCCCAAAAGGTTAGTTGTTTCAAAAATAGTAGGCATCCTTTTAAGATGGGTCATGATGAATCCTTCTAATGACCATGTTATAGCTGACATCACACAGTAAGGGACAGAGGGAACAGAATCAAGGCCTCCCTTGTCCCAAAGAGCTTTTTACCTCAATGTACAGCAAAATTTTCAAGAAGTGAGCTAAGAAACCCAGAAGACTTATTTTGTTTTCAGGTTTTTGTTTTGTTTGTTTGTTTATTTTAAGAATACATTAACTTTGGGTTCTGAATTCTAGAGAAACTTACTAATTGCAAATTGATTAGAAAAGTACTCAATACCATATAGTAAGTCTGGGTCATTTGATAGAAAAAGGACACCGGGAATGGTACCCTTTGTCCAGCCAGCATTCCTGCACAAGTTAAAGCAGCGTGAGAAAATACCAAAAACTATGGAAACATAAGAACCAGCTGTGCTTAGGGAAACAGGCCCTGCACTTGGGCACACCTGGTTTCCCCCAACGTCTGGTGTCCTAATGTTTGCTTTGCGTTGTTAGGAGGCATTATCGTCCCTCTGATTCAGCACGACCCGTCCCTCTCCTTCAGCAAATCAAACAGCATCTGTTAAGGCTGCTGAAAGCAGCTTGGAAAGCAGAGCTGGTACCATTTGTCTAATTAGTGATCTCTGAAGAGATACCTCGTGGCTGACAGGATCTCTCTGAGTCTACATCAGGGGAAATGAGCAACCTTATGACTAACCTTCCTTCTTTGTTTCTGCTTTCATAGCCATTGGGGACACAGAGATGCCAATGAAACTGTCTGGAACACTTGAGAGGATAAAAAAGGCCATGGAGAGAGACAAGGAAGGTCAGGCTGAGTTCCACACGGACAGAGAGGAAAGGTCTTCCACCCTCTTTGGGCAAATCCTGTCTACAAGGAACTAATGCTCGGGCCCCACCCTGAAGAGGCTGGCCCAAGGGACTTTCTCTTAAATGCTAGACATTAGGGGACCAACAGCTTCCACTAGCACAGACGCTAATCAATATAACCACACCTTTCCACAAAGAGGAAGGCAGCAGGATGCCTTCCATTTGTAGCTGTTCATCACTGAGGGTGAAGTGAAGGCAATATATCCCTGTGAGCAGCAAAACTACTAATACTCAAATGTGTAATCACCTTTTAGTAAGAAGACTCACAAGAAAGCATGGCAAGAAATGGATACCCTGGCTGATACTAGGGATGGTATCAGCTTGGATACCCTGGATCAGCTTGGCTCCCTGTAGAGGAGACAAGGAAATACAGCTCATGTGGCCACTCAGCAAGTTCAGAGCTACTCTACAACTCTGCTGAGAGCCCCTCGTGGCTCCTGCACCACACGCTTCATTCTCTCTTCTGGCTGTGTTCATGCTCACTCTGCTAAGTCACAGAGACACACTCCTGGGTGTGCACCTAGCCACAGGCACAGAAGTTCCACACGTGGCCATCCTGTCTGCCAGAAATGGTTCTGGTTGCCTTCCTCATAAAATCACTGAATAAATATCGAGCTTTAAATCAGCTCATAAGTGTCACCAAGCAACTCCTCCAGGTAAGGTAAGGGAGATTGCAAGGTACAGAATTCCAGGAACAAAGAAAAGACAACAATGTGTCTCTCCCAAAGGCCTTGCCCTAGAAATGCTAGCAAGTCAGAAACTCTTGCGTTGACCATGACACCCATCGACATAATGCAACACCTAATAAAACCACACATCCTTGCTCAGAACCAGTTCTCCCACTCCACAGTGGAGTTCCTTCTGAAAGTATGCAAAAAATCACCGCTAAGGACATGGGCGAAAGAGTAGTAGGAGCCAGCTACATAGAGCATCATCTGTTGTTCAGAAGGCTTTAGCTCACAGGTGATGGTAGCCATAAGAGAACTGTTAATCTGCATCTTGCAGCCAATTTACAATTCCAAAAAGCTCATGCTGGTTAGGTAACCAGCGACCTCAAGGACACGGAAGGTCATGGCCATGTTTTGCAGTACATGAAATTTGATTTAGGGGCAGAATTTCAAATCTGAAAATACCAGGTACTTCCCAGAAAGTAAGGGACAGCAGCAAGTCAGAAGCCCTTATCCCAGTGGTTTCCAAACTTTGCTAAACATTAGAAATCCTTGGCTAGCATTTTAAAAAGCCTGATGTCCAGGTTTTACCTCGTACCCATTAAACCAGATGTGTAGGGTGGAGGGCAGATATCAGTATTTGTAAAGATCCTCAGGTGATTTCAGTGTGCCTCAAAGTTTGGGAACCATTGCCTTAAGCTTTAGTTGTATTAGTTTCAGGGAAATTGTCTCCAGACAGGGAGAGTAGTTTTCATTCATTTTTAACTGACACCTCTGGAGCTCACCACAGACCAAGCACCATGCACTTTGCACCATGCCAACATGCAACTGGCAATCAGTGGCAGTTTACTGAATGTATAAATGAACTTCCTCATTCCCAGGCTCTGGGAGTTAGAAAAAGGGAAAGGGAAAGGTAGGGAAAGGAAAAATAAAATGAATTAAGAATTTTAGGGGTCAGGAATTTAGCTTAGTGGTTCTGGTGTCTGCCTGGCAAGCACAGGGCCCCAAGTTCAATCCCCAGTACCACATACCACATTGCAGGGCATGGTGGTTCACGCCTGTCATCCCAGCACTCAGCAGGCAGGAGATGCAGGACTGCTGTGAGTTTGAGGCTGACCTAGGCTACATAGTGAGCTTAGGGTCAGCCTGAACTACAAAAGTGAGACCTGTCTCAAAAAAAAAAAAAAAAAAAAAAAAAAAAAAATATATATATATATATATATATATATATATATATATATATATATATATATAACATTTTATATATATTTCAAATCTGAAAATACCAGGTACTTCCCAGCAAGTAAGGGGCAGCAGCAAGTAACACATATTATATAATATATATACAGAGAGAGAGAGAGAAAATTTTAGAGACTTACAGGCTGTGAAGCCAAAGACTCCATTGTTCACCAGAAAGTCACCAACTGGGGCCACAGTGGCGAAAATCCCAAG
The DNA here is from genome assembly GCA_004026965.1 of Petromus typicus. Lineage (NCBI taxonomy): Eukaryota > Metazoa > Chordata > Mammalia > Rodentia > Petromuridae > Petromus > Petromus typicus. Next base: position 55,005 of record PVIR01007612.1, on the reverse strand, counting down.
CACTTCTCCACTGATGGCCTCCTTGACAGGTACTGAGCTTCTGCTTCCTCCTGTCCCAGGGACTTGACTGAGAGCCCCTGAAGGCAGCGACCCCAAGTTAATCAGCTCCATGTCTCAGGCACAAGCAAAAGGCACAGAATTCATGTCTAATGAGTGCATGGGAAATGGACTGTGTTGTGACTGTGTGCTGGCTTTCACGGGAATGACACACATCTTATCAGCAGAAACTCAGTTTCCTGAGTGCTGAGATATTATTTAGGCAACAGAAAATATACTCATCAGTGTACTACGTGCCATGACTTGGGCCTGGCTCAATAGAGGGTAAAGCTGTATCACAGAGTCTTGGAATCTAGTGGCACAAGAACACTGGATTTTAATTTTGTGTACTGGGATAAAACCCAGGGCATTGTGCATGCTACATAAATAACCTGCCTATGAGCTACACTCCTACTCTGAAATTTTTTGCTTTAATGAAAACTTCAATAAAAACTTCACTACGAAGGTGGAAACAATTAAGACGTGTTATATATATGGACCTACAATGAGTGCAAACATTTTGTAATGCAAATATGCACTGTAACAATTTTAAAATAAATTTTAAAAAGAAGTATAGGGAAAGCTATCAGCTTTGTGGCCGAAGTGCAGAGTAATGTATGTCTCTGGTACTATTTCAGTGGCTGTTTTAAATTCATCATTCCATGATGAAATTCATTCATCACTGTTTTAAAACAGTGGCTGTTTTAAATTCATCCAAGAGAAATAAAATTTCTAAAACTTAAGTGAGAAAGCTTCCCAAAATGTAACAAAATTCCTTCTCTAAAATCTACTGTCCTCCTCTTTGTTTTATACAAAGGAATCTCCATATGTGAAGGAACACTGAGAATACCGACTCTAGATATCTCAGTGGTCTGGCAGGGTTCTCACCTGCTAACAGTTTAGCTGCTCCACCTCCTGACTCATTCCCAAGTTTCCAGGACTCAAAATTCAACTCATACTATCATTCAGATGTGGAAAGAAAAGGTAATAAACAACTTCATGTTTCCCATAACGAAACAGATATTTCTCTGGATCCCCTATCTGTCAGTAGCAGGACAGCTAATAAACCAAAGGAGTACTTCAGTTTAAGTTTACTCAGGTCCAGTAATTTGAATAAGCTCTTTCAGAACTGACTGGTGTTTAACTAAAAAATAAATAAATATTTAGTGTCTTCACCACTGAAGTTCCTCCTATGATGGTCTCAAGGGTACAGAGGACAAGAGTAGCTACAACACCTCATGATAGACGTGAAGAAGAAAGACATTTACTCTAACTCTGGCCACAGCTTGCAGGGAGCTGGTTGCTTCATGTCATTTGAGGCTGTGTCCTGTAGCAAATCTGAATTCAGGATTGTCTCTTTTGGCTTCAGTGGAGATCCACAGTGCTGGGCCCCTGACATGCATAGCATTCCTCCAGCCTCTATGGCTGGCATCATCCTGCCCTGCTGTGGCAGGCTTGTCATGCCCACTGCTGATCAACTGGACACATGCAAAGCATGGGAACTTCAGCCAGCTTGGGAAGGCTCAGCTCAGAGCCTCCCTTTGCAGGCAGGTTAGGGCCAACCCTAGCTGGCACGGGAATAGCCTGAGAGTGATTACTTTGTAAACCCATGAAACAAGCAGGAGCGAGGCAAGTGTTTGTCTGCTATCCTTGGACAGAGATTGGGCAGCGGCAGGAGGGTGCTGTTGGACCTGTGTATAAACTCAGGGAGATATCAAAAAGACCACTGGGATCGTACAGTTGTGTAAGTCCCAAGTCAAAAGGAGCCCTGAATCTCCCAGTAATACATCACTGGGAGGAGAGAAAAGTACTCTGCATCTGGGAAATTGACATGGGCCATGGTTTTCTGAGATGGAGGGGATGGCTATGAACTAGCTCTTTATTTCCCTCCTGTTTGAACAGTTACCTTTTTAGTCCCAACAAGTACAATGCTCAGTAAATGGTAAGTTCACATCACAACAGAGTGTGGACTGAGTGCCTAGGAAGTATTCATCTCCAATTCAGTTTCTCTCTTCATATTCAATAAACTTTAACAAACCACTTAGTGATCATATACTGGAAGCTAATCTCTGGCCAAAATATGACACTTTAAGAGAATCTATGTTCTATTAACATTTCAGTTCTCCTGTAAGAACCAATGCTGTTCACTAGTCATTCAAGAGATGCAGATGAAAACAACACTGAGATTTCATCTCACTCCACAAAGAATGGCTGCTATCTCAGAACTAGCCAGCAATAAATATTTGTGAGGCTGCAGAGAAGAAGGAACCCTTCTCCACTGTTGGTGGGAGTGTAGACTCGTACAACCCCTGTGGAGATCACTGTGGAGATTCCTCAAAAAATTAGGATTAGAGGTTCCATTTGACCCTGCTATTCCTCTGCTAGGTATAGATACAAAAGAATTAAAAGATCCATATCACAGCGGCATACATGCACTCATGTTTATAGCAGCTCAGTTTGATTGCTAAATCTTGGAAACAACTAAAAGGTCCATCAACTGGAGACTGGATAAAAAAAGATGTGGTTCTTTTACAGAATGGAGTATTACTCTGCCATAAAAAATGATAAGATTGAGTCATTTATATTCAAATGGATGTACCTTCAGGATAGCCTCATAAGTGAAATAAATGGGTCACAGATGTGTAAATATCATATCTTTTCTCTGGAATGAGAAAATGATGCAAATGAGTTCTAGAATGTATGGTAGATATTGTGAAATAGAAAATATTCAAAGGGAAATGTGGTGTAGGGGTAAATAATGAGGGGAAAATAGATGATAAAAATAAAGGAAACAAAGCTTATGTATACAGGGGGTGGGGGTGGTATGAGAAAAAATGAGAATTAAGTTGTGTCATATACTGGTACAAATTCTCACTGTTGAGTGCAATCATGATGTGTATATATAATGTACCAATAAAGATTTGAATTTATTAAAAAAAAAGAATCAGTGCTGTGCCACCAAATCTCTGCGCACTAGAATGCAGCTTGAGAGAATTCGTCAAGAGATACCAGGGAAGCTAGAGTAGTTTGAGCTCAAATTTTAGCGCTACAAAGACTTGAAACAAAGCATTTTCTAAACTCTGGCACATAGAAGCCTCAAAAGCTTATGAGCTTATGAGCTCAAAAGCTCATGGAAGCCTCTCTACGGTAGAAAAAGACAGACAAAAACCCCTAGACCTACCCAGTTCTCACCATGACCACATCAACCTCAAGCCCTCTCCCCTGCCTCCACATATCCTGCTGGCTACGCAAAGGGCCAGATTGCGCGGTTCCCAGGACAGGCCTCCACGTGTGCCCAGGACAGGCCTCCACGTGTGCCCAGGACAGGCCTCCACGTGTGCCCAGGCGCGGGCTCGGCTCCAGCAGGGGCGCGCTTCCCCTCCTGCACCTACCTCCTCTTCACCACCTGCTCTGCTCTGGCTCTTTGTATTCAGAATTACACAAGGAAATAAACATCTTAGCTGTCACTGGCAACCAACCCTCCATTCTCTTTCTGATTGCTTCGTCAGATGAGAGATTCAGAGAGAAAATAAGCGCAAGATCTTTTTTTAAAAAATCTTTTTCAATTAACTTCCATTTCTTTCAAGTCTGAGTCAACTCTGTGCCCATCACAACCAGGATGATATGATTATGGAAACTATTAATCTCCCCATCAAAGGAGAGCCAGCTCACAGTTACGGAGCGGTTGGCACGTTCCTCCAAAGGGCTTCTGCTGCATGAGCCTCCTGTTTTCTTCAGCGCCACAGAGCTCAAGGCATAACCATTTAAAAAACCACCTCCTAAAAGACAAAACACTACTTTAGATCACTCCAAGCTCATGGGAAAATGCAAAATTTATACTTTTGATCAGTGGGATATCATTTGATGTGGGAAACAGGGCTGCATTCAGAGCAAGAAGTCTCTAAACTGCTTTGAATATTGAATACTACAATCATAAAAATTGAAATAATTTCTACATATCATTCATGGCAAACAAGTTATTGAGTTTGTATAAACCTGAGACAAAGATGAAAAGAAAAAATTAGGGAGCTTAACTGAGGGACTTCATTCCAAGGCCCATACATCAACAGATTTCTCCCAATGAAAATAGCACAGATATAAGGAAGTTAAAGGACTTAAAAAGTTTCATAGCTTGCTCACCGACTAACTGAAGACTCGTTCCTGATTATACACAGGAAGGAAAAGTCCAAAATCAGCTATATTTTGAGGAAAGCATACTCGTGGATTTACACATGAGACCACCTTCCCAAATACAGTGCTAACAAGGAGTGAATTTCCAGAGATGTGAATTCCTCACACAGTATGAGGCCAACAGGCATCGCTTAACACTACATGATCCTATGTGTCCATAAGGAAGCCAGGACAGATGCATTTGCTGGAACTTAGGGTCTCCTTGTTCTTCTTACCCACTCTTGGTGTCTGAAGTACATTGTTCTTGAGCCAAGAACATGTCACATCTGTCCCCAAAACTCCCATTTCTCGGGTAGTCACATAAACCAAGAACAGTAAGGGAGAAAAACCCATAAAAGCCATTATAAAGATACCATGATGTCAAAGGAAAACCAGTTGGAGAAAAAGAGTTTAATAAGCAGCTTTCTTTTATTACAATAGGCTTGACGTCACCGATCACTTATTATTTCCATCACTAAAACACAAAACTGTGGGCTTATTGTGGGCCAGGATGAAAAGGATATGTGGACTTTCCTGAGTATTTTAATATCCTCTTATTGACAGTAGATAGAAGATCTGAACAAGGACTGGGAACAGGAAATGATCTTAGTGATTTCATTACAGTAATAGAGAAAAGCATTTCCAATGGCAGCACTTGGCAGATGGTCAGGTAAGGCTTGCACTTCTAAACAGTCTGCAAGTCAACAAGCCTGATATTGATACAAGGTTAGTATGTAATTAATGGGTTGTCCTAGCAAGCAGAAAAGTTTTTATAAATACATGCTGTGGCCTTGGAAATGGGATACAGGAAGCTAGCGTTTAAAAGTTCACTGAAAACCATTTCCCAGAGAAAGGATTTAGAGGCTGCAGTTGTACACGGTAAAACCACAGCCAAAGAGCGCTTTCTGTTCTGGTACTAATTGATCGATCTTCAGTGAAATATGGAGACGGTGCATTTCCACTCAGTTTACTGGAAAGCAAACAGGATCACAGGGTTTTCAGAGTGTGGAGACTTTTCACTCAAGAAAGCTAATCAATTCATTTTACCATTAAATATCATCTTGCCGAGGTCCCTGCAGAAAGTGATTTCTGTGAAACAAAATATTAGTGGTTGGAAGGGCCTTCATTCAGTGAAATTCAGTCTTCTTAAATTTCCAAAGTGCCCTTTGTAAAACTCATTTATCACAGTCCTGTGAGGCGGACAGCACCTCCCTTTGTTTTATACCTGAGGATGCTAGAAAGGCTAATGACCAGGCTCCCCCCACTAGAACATACTCTATTGCTGTTCAATATCTTATGCACTTTTGTAGTATCTTTGGTTTTCTAAATATTGGGTTTTACTATGTACATTTTGATTACATCCATTCTATTACCTTCCTTTATACCCTCTTCTCCCTCTCCATTATTATCTTCCTCCTATCTAATAAAAATCTCTCTTCTCCCTTCATGTCACTTGTTTTTTAGATACCACATACTGGGGGAACGTGGGATACTTGTCTGAGTAGGCTTATTTCACTCAATGTGCTGGCCTCCAGACTCATCCATTTTCCTACCAATGACAAAAATTCATTCTTTATGGCTCAATAATATTCTACATGCCACATTCTTTTTTTTTTTTTTTAAGGTTTTTTGAAACAGGGTCTCACTTTGTGGTTCAGGCTGGCCCTGAGCTCAGCCTCCAACTCACATCACAGCAATCCTCCTGCCTCTGCCTCCCGAGTGCTGGGATTACAGGCGTGAGACACCACGCCCGGCACTGTGGTATGTGGTGCTGGTTGCTGCTGGGTGTGAGTCTCCACGCCCAGTATTGTTATGTGGTTACCGGGGATCAAACCCGGGTCCTTGCACTTGCAAGACAGGCGCCGGAACCACTGAGCTAACTCCCCAGCTCCTACATCCCACATTCTTTATCCATTCATCTACTGGTAGGCAGGCACCTAGGGCTAGTCCTCCAACATGGCTATTGTGAACTGCACTGCACTAAACATGGGTATTCAGGTATCCCTAGAGTATGCTGACTTTAATCCCTTTAGTGTACATTCTAAGGAGTAGTACAGCTGGATCAAATGGTCGCTGTGTTGGTTTTTGAGGAACCACTATTCTGGTTTCCGTAGTGGCTGCACTAACTCACATTCTCACCAGCAATGCAGAAAGGGAGTTTTTCCCCCACCAGTAATACTCTACACACTTTAATATAACTGAAATCACACTTCCATGCGTTGTGTCATTTTCCTCTAGGTGTACAGTCCACCATGCCATACCCGCTTGAACACGGGTGTGAGATACAGAACCTTTCTTAGAAAGCTGACTTTAAGGGTCTAATGCAAATCCACTGCACAGTGCTTTCACCGAGCACCTGTGCAGAACAGTCGGTTTTGAAGGTGAGGATGGCAGATTTTTGGAGTGTCACTGGTTAGCAGCTTCCTTTTAAATCACTCACTTAGCGTGTAAACTGCTCCCAATCTAATCCAATGCCATCCTGCACCACTCCAATCTCTCTCTCCACACCATTAGTTCCTAAAATCTTTGTGCTCCGTGGGGCTTTGTCCACAGTCCTAACTCTGTACCGCTCGTCCTATCCTCTCATCGGAGTTCTAGGTCCACTTGGAAACTGGATATTCTCGAGAAGCCCAAAAGGTACTTGCAGCTCAACACTTCAAAACTGAACGCATGTTCTATACCTCCCTCCACCCCCGTCACTTCCCTGTCACAGTGAGTGACCCCATAATCCACCAGATCGCTGAGGAAGAATCGGAGCTGTCAAGTCAACGACCAACTCCTCTCGACACCAGTGTCCTCCTTCGGGAGGTTCGGAATGTCATGACGTCACTCGTGCTTTTCCCTCTCTTTAGAGTCAACCGCCTTCATGTGCCACTGAGGACGAGAGTCTTTCTTTGCACAAAATTATTCCCCTCAGTCCTGTGGGGCATGTGGTTTAGGCGTATTCAAAATAAATCATTTAGTTTCACTTCACAGATGGTTTGCATCCCAGCCAGACTGCAATCCCCTCCTCCGTCTCCCCATACACATTTTACATTTCCTTGATCATGTCAACTGTTATGTACACTTGCAATCTCAACTAGGAATGGAACAAAGGAGATCAGGTTAAATGCAGCTGGGCACAGAAAGACAAAAACCCCACATTATAAGTGCATGTACAACTGGAAAAAAAAATAGTTGACCTCATAGTAAAATAGAATAGTGGTAACAGGCTGCGGAAATTGGGTAGAATAGAGAGAGGCCTAATGACTAGTGGAGCGGTGGGACAGGAGGAGAAACTTCTAATATTCTACAGCACAAGAAGGAACCACACATGACAACATTGAATTGCGTATTTCAAAATAGCTAATAAAGATGCTTTTGAGTACTGTATTCCCAGTAAGAATGAGTTATGTTTGGGCTGAAGGGTATGCCAATCACTCTGACCTGGTCACTGCACACTGTATACATGTACTGAAGTCAGTTACCCCCATAAATATATGCTATTATTGTGTCGATTACAAATATTTTAAAAATGAGAATGCAAATGGTTATATATCTCAGGGAATTCATGACAGGGATATAATAAATTTCAGACACCTAAGCAGGAACTGCTGTTGGCACCCATCACAGCCAGCCAGAAAGCCAGAGAGGAATGGGTACGAGGTGGTTTCTCTCTGACACTCCGAAACTCAATGACCTGAACCACACAAGAGCAAGTTCTCACTCGTGGGTGTGTCAGTTAGTGATACAACCGAAGCTGGACTCCGGGTTCCAGGCTGTAGATGGGTTTCAGGTTTGCACCTTGCTTCTCATGCTGCGCGGGCCAACAGCCAGCCAGGCTTGTTCTGTGTATGATGGGAGTCCAGGAAGTCGAACTGCACAAGCACAGAAAGCCCTGTGCTTTCAGCTTACATTTCTGTGGGAAACTGCTTCAGCTGAGCTCAGAGCCAAGGCTCAGAGAAGTGCACTACTCCCACCAAGAGGCCAAGGCCAGGACAGATACCGCACAGAGGTGAACAGAGTGATGATCCAGCCTGCTCCCAGCTCCGACACCTTCTGTCCCGCGATGCAGACCACGGCTTCTCCCTCTGTGCCTCTTACAGACTCCAAGGCCCACTCGGGCAACACTTCTGTCTGCTTTGTCTACTACAGTATTTCAGGCACAGTTTGTGTGGTTCACTGCTACCCACCTAGCACTTAGAATAACTCCGTGTCTTGTAAACATTATATGCCTGATTGTCCCTAATAGTGCCACATAGGGTCAATTCTGAGAAGAGGCCATGGAGAGCAGATACCCTTCATGTCTACAAGATGCTAGTACAGTAGTTAAAAAGACCATCTTTAGGGACAGGCAATCCTAGTTTCAAATCCTGGATTGGCTGAATCTTCATTTTCAATAGGTATAATGTTAAGAATTACCTTCTAGAATTACTGTAGGACAATCTACGTAAAAATCTTTATAGAGTGCCTGATACATAACAAATGGTCCTACCAGAAAGGGAGAGTTTTATGTCTCCCACTCCTTTCCGGACCCACGGGCATATTTTGTACCATGTTCAACCGAATTCCAACTTTGACTTTATTAGGGTTGCATATTTATGCAAAGGCAACAGCCCGCAGCGGGGGAGCAGAATGTACAGATCTCTCCCCTCCAGACCCGGCTTCAGTACGGCACAGAACTGTGTTCCTTACCTTGTCTAAGGTATCAAAAAGAAATGTAAAATGAGAATGTTTACTCCACAGTGCTGCTAAATTACAGCAGTTTGCAAGCTGGGACTTCCAAGGAAAATACAGCTGTTAAGAACTGGTACAAGGAGTAGCCTAATATTCCAAGATCTCTGGCGATGAAACGAACGAGAATCCCAGGGAGGCTCTTTGGTTCTGACATTACAGAGAGATGTTCCCTGGCTTGTTTAATACTGGATGGAAGAGAGGCTGAGGCTGTAGCTGAGTGGTAAAGCACTCGTCTAGCATAGCAAGTCTTGGCTTCTATTCCTAACACTGCAAAAAAGTAAATAAATAATAAGCCAAAATAATGTTCCAAAATTGGATTTAAGGTGATTTTATGCAAATTAACCCAAGGTGCACCATAAAATTTTAGTAATGTAGACTTCAATTCTATACCATAATATAATAGAGTTGTTAGGTTGATGAACATATAAAGAAAGAAGGCTGGCAGCACCTACATGGCATCCTCCTGCTCCCAGGCTCACTTGGCTTCCTTTGGGTGAGACTTTAGGTCTGGCCTGACTCTAACGGCATTTTCCCAGGCTCTTGTGGGCCTGACAAGTCCAGTGAGTAAATACCGGACAGAGGTGATCTCTCAAAAATCTTCCATCTCCAAAATTCTGATTTTGCATCTTTTCCTTTCTACTCCTCTACCCTCAAAATGTACCATTAACGATCACCAGAAAGAGCTTTTGTTACCCAGGCATGGTGGCATTTCTCTATCAACTCAACTACTCCAGAGGCTGAGGCAGGAGAATCACAAGTCTGAGGCCAACCTGAGCAACTCAGTGGAACCCTGTCCCAAAATGAGGTAGGACTATACACTCAGTATTACTTGGGTTCAATCTTGATTGGCATAAAGAAAAAAAATCTTTTGCTTAAAAAAAAAACAAAAACCCACACTGCACATAGTCATACATGGTAGCAGTTCCTATCTGCTTAATAGTCACATTCCTCATCAAAAGCCTTGTTAGGTCAGAGGAAACAATGAAGTAAAGACAGTAATTTATACACATTTGGTTTTATACTGATGATAATCTTTTCTATCAAGTTTTTGTGCTGGTTTCATTTTTGTTGAGTTCAACAATTATTTCATCTTATTAAACTAGTTTTGACTTTTACTGAGACATAAATGGAACAGGCATCATTCATAATTAAGTTCAGGTTTAAAACCATGTGTCATTTATTTGCTTTTTAAAAACTTTAATAGGAAATTTCAGATGCACAAAAATAGAAGGAACAGAATTAACAGATGGACATGCAATCAACCCTCAGCTTTGGTGATCCCCACTCCTCTTCCCATTTCCTTCCTCTTACCCCAGATTATTCTGAAGAAAATTCAAGACATCAACATGAATACATTATTTTTAATAATAGTTCTAACATCAGATCTCACATTAACAAAAAGAAAAATATTGAAACATGCAAGGCTCTGGGTTCAATACGCAGTGCCATAAAATATAAAAGACCTAGTTAAAATGGCAAGATTCTCCACAATCTCGCTATTCCTTTTCTTCGAACACAGTTAGCTCAACACCATCACCATAGCCTGCAGAACAGAAAATGGCATTAAGGTTTACTGAGCCCCACAGAAGTTGTTTCTTAATCCTATGGTTGGCTTCTATATGCATTTCATTTAAAAAAAAGTACTTACGTTGAGAGATGGCTTTTAAACTTTTCCCACTTATACGCTAAAGTTATCAAGGTAAGTAATTCAAAGACAAGGCAATGGGGAACATTAAAGATAGGGTGGGAAAGTTCTTTTAATGAGCCACGAAAACAAAAGTAATATCCTGTTTGCTTTTTGGGGTTGCTTTTGTTTTTTTGCAGAACCAGGGATTGAACTCAAGACCTGGCACTTGTCAGGCAGGTGGCAGCATCACTGAGCCACACCCTGAGCCCAACATCCTGTTTGCCGCAAAAGACAAAATACTTTTTTTTCTTTTTTTGGTACTGAGGATTGAACCCTAGGAATAATAAGCTACACCTCTAACCACTTTGGGAACAGGGTCTTGCTAAGTCATCCAGGCTGGCCTTGAACTTGTGATCCTTCTGCATTAGCCTCTTGAGTAGCTGGGATTATAGAAATTCACTACATGTGGTAGGTTAAAATATCTTTTGAAAAGGCAAAAAAGCTGGATATGATAGAGCACACATGTAATCCCCGCACTCTGAGATGTCTTGTCTCAGTACAAAGAATAAAAAGAGCTGGGGATGTAGCTCAGTGTGTCAAAACTCAGGGTTCAAACTCTGGTACTGGGGGAAAAACAAGCAAGATAACACATCTTCTGCTTACATGCCAACAAATGTAATTCAAGCTAGGAGCTCAAATTCAGAAATCCAAATTTAAGGCATTTGCCATTTAAATCCCAAAAGATTCTGAAATACTTTGGATGAGTTTACAAAGCTGGCTTTGTTATTCATAACTGATATTTTCTTTCATTCGATTAGAAATTCCACTTTTTAATATGTCAAATAATGCAAAGCATTATAAAATCACAAAGCTTTACAAAGGGGAGGTTTTGTAGAGTATTAATTTGTAAGGGGACTTAGCTCAGTGGTGCCAACACCTGCCTCTCAAGCTCAAGGTCACAAGTTTGATACCCAGTACTAAAAAAAAAAGTTACTAGACTTTTCAATCTTAATTTTAAAAATCTCAATTTGCTCAAGCAAATCATTTTCTAAAATTCAACTATTAGAATTACGCTAAAAATAGGGAATTTCACTCATGCCCTTTAGTAAAAATGTAAACATCTCTACCTTTACATGTACAACATAGAAAACATTTAAAATGTAAAAGAAATGAGTAAAGATAACTACTTTTGAGTTACTAATAATGTAGCAAGAAATCAATAAAAACTACACTTATAAAATAGCTACAATATATTTACATCTTGTGGCAACACCATGGACTGGCTACTCAAAAGCCATTCATGCCTCCTTTCTTTCATTTCTTTCCCACAAAGGATAGAAAAGAAAAAGAAAAAAAATAGATTTTAAATACTTACAACTAGAAATGGCCATGTGACATACAAAGCCAAGGAGGGCTGTCCTTTTCCAATAAAAAAGCGTCAGTCTTGCTGGGAGAAAGCCCCTTTACATTTTTCCTTCCTGAATACAGATAAAAGGCCATCGCTACCTTAACCACAAAACAGTGACCAGGAATATAAAAGTGGAAAAGAAAAGACATTTCTCAGGTCTGGACTGCCCCCCTCTGGATTTCTTATTGCATAAAATATAAAACACTATCAGATTAAACTACTATAGTAGGTTTTTCTACAACTTGTAGAAAGTGCTATAGTAGGTTCTACAGTAGTAATATACTGTAGTAGGGTTTTCTGCTACTGCAGCTGAATGCCCTTGTAGTAGACACAAATATGAAATCTCACCTAGACGGGCTGAGACAGGAAGACCAGGAGTTTGACGCAAGCCTGGACTACACAGTGAGTTCCAGGTCAGTCTAGCTACATAGCAAGACTTTGTCCCAAAAAATAAAATAAAGCTCATATAATGACCAAGCTAAGAATTCTCAAGAAAATCCTAACCTACTTCTGAAATAATCTAAAATGAACCTCAATGATAAGCTTATATTCTTACTTTCAACTAAAGATGAGTAACACATAACCAAGGTAAAAGAGAGAGACAGATGATAATGGTGAAATTACATATTCAAATGACAAAAGTAAGTCAGACGTAGAAAGGAAGAAAGATGTGAATAGAACACTAGGTAGTTACGGTCTAATACAAGTTTTAGCTAATATTTCCTATGTGCCGATTTCAACTTCTACACAAGTAGTTTACTTCTTGTCAGAAGAAATTCCAACTCAGTCGTTAAGTCTGAACCTTCAAACTTGGGAAGCTTTCCTCCAGGTCATCAGCGAAGGCCTTATCCACTTCGTGAAGGATTTTAATAAAGTCTTCCACCTTGGGTCAAACAAAGAATCAGAGTGAAGGAAAAGGTGGTCTGAAATGCTGATCGCGGACAGTAAGGATGCTCTGCCTGTGGTTCCCAAAGCAGCCCCAGACAGTCTCACGGGCAGATCCCCAGATAACAGCATGAAGGAAGTGACTCCCCAAACATTTTGTTGTACTCTTAAACTAGTACTTACTTTCCTGGTTCCTCCCTTTAGGACCACTATGGGAGTTTTGTTACACTGTCCCATTTTGAAGTTGCCTCTAATAATAATGTAACATCATTTGAAGAACCATAAAAACCTAATGACTACACCTAAGAATCTTACTTTTGCTACACTGTATCTACTTCACAAAAGGAAGGGATACTATAAATTCCATGTTGATTCCCTACTCTCAGGCCAGTAATGCCAATTATCCCGGAACTATCTTTACAATGGGGCATTATGTCTTAGAAGTGCACTACCTTTTTTGACTATGACTTCAGGCCCTTAATTGAAAACATTTTACTGTGAAATGCTGCCCCTTTACCTTTCCCCACACTCACCACGGGGTTATAGAAAGGAAGGAGGTTTTGAAATGCACAGGAACATTTCTGTTTGCTTAACTGGCCCTCCTTTATTCCCTGAGCCACAGTTTCCTGAAAAAAAAAAACAAAAGATCTAATGTCCAAAAAGGAAAATTTCTAAAGCTGTATCTGGTAAATAAATATAAATCAGTATATACAATTATGGTCCTGATAGATACCATCATTAAGCAGCTTATGCAAATGTAAAATATTTTCCACAGCAGTCTTTATTTTAGAGAACAACATTACCTTGTTTTTTTTCTGCACAAACCAAAAACCAGGACATAGCCAAGACATTTTCTTCTCTCCTGCTGCTGACTCCTCCCCTCCAAGCACTCAATTCTACTCTGCTAAATCTCTCCCTTATCCCATTCCCCTTCTCTCCATACACTCATTACTTAAGTTGTCACCATTTTTCAGATTATTCTTGAAGTTAACCAACCTTAAGGATCCATTGGTTGGTCGCTGGCCTGCAGCTCTAACTCTTTCCAATCCTTCCTGTCACTTTTGGAGTAATCTTTCTAAACTAATCGCATCACCTGAAGCTTTAGAAAGACTTCAACGGTTCCTCAGTTTCCTCAAGATTAAACCCAAATTCCCTAAGTGTGACAAGCAAGAACTGTCATGATATATCCCTACTCGTTCTCAGTCAACTTTCTTGCTATGTTTCTGTAACTTAAAATGCAAATCAAAGGAAGGCATAAATGCCAGGCATACTGGTGACTACCTGTAACCCCAGTGCTTAGGAGGCTGAGACAGGAGGATTGCTGCAACTTTAAGGCCAGCTTTGGCTACATAGTAAGTTCAAGGCCAACCTAACTACATAGTGAGACTCTGTCTCAAAAAAACAAAAACCAAAGAAGAAACAAAAAAATGTATCACTTGCTGACTTAATATACAGGTTCAAGGCAACACTTTTGCATGTTAATAGCATTTTGGCAATATGCAGCCTTTATTCCTCAGTCATCTTCACATTTATAATGTCAAACCTGGTATTTAACTTCTTTTTTTTTTTTAAGGTTTTTTGAGACAGGGTCTCGCTTTGTAGTTCAGGCTGGCCCTGAGCTCAGCTTCAAACTCACTTCACAGCAATCCTCCTGCCTCTGCCTCCCGAGTGCTGGGATTACAGGTGTGAGCCACCACGCCTGGCACTGTGGTATGTGGTACTGACTGCTGCTGGGTGTGAGTCTCCACACCCAGTATTGCTATGTGGTTACCAGGGATCGAACCCGGGTCCTTGCACTTGCAAGACAGGCGCTAGAACCACTGAGCTATATCCCCGGGCCCCTGGTATTTAACTTCTAAAACCCTCACTAAATAACCCAAATCTGGAAAACACAGACATAGAAATGAAAATTTAGCAGAGTAAAAAAACTCAACTGAGCAGAATGAAAAATTTTTAAAAGAAATATCCTTCTTAAATTAGTGATTATGAATACATTCACCATAGTTACATTCGTAAACATTTTTCTAAGTATCTGAATGGAAACAGTATGTTCTAAGGAAGAATATGCTAACAGGGCCAGGGATTTAGCTCAGTGGTTCCAATGTTTGCCTGGCAAGTGCAAGGTCCTGAATTCAGATACTGATAACTACAAACCATAATGCTGGGTGTGGTGGCTCACATCTGTAATCCTAGCACTCAGGAGGCAAAGGCAGGTGGATTACTATGAGGTTAAGGCTTGCCCAGGTTACATAGTGAGTTCAGGGCCAATCTGAACTATAAAGTGAGACCCTGTCTCAAAAAAAAAAAAAAAAAAAAAGAATATGCTAATAATTACAACATATTGAGGAAGAATATTCTTTATAAAAAGTTTGTCTTAAATTTTGAAAACTGGAGCCAGGGATTTAGCTCAGTGGTTCTGGCACCTGCCTTGCAAGCGCAAGATCCTAAGTTCAAGCCCCGGTAACCACATACAATAATGAACCAAAAAGGGAGACTCTGTCTCAAAACAAAAGAAAAAAAATTTTGAAAATTGTTTATTTGGCTTTCAGTGAATTCATCTAGAGTAAGGAAAAGAACTTGGGATGATAAATATAATACACCTTATAAAAGTCTTTGAAAAGCTCATATTGTATACCAGATTACAGATTTTTATATAAATATATATATAAATGTATATATAAATATGGTATAGCATATTTATATATATATAAATGTATATATAAATATGCTATAGCATATCAGCTGGTGTTTGAAGGTTATAAGTTGATGATAAAACTTTTATTTCCTCAAACCAATATATTGAAAATACAATAGCAAGGCTGGGATGTAGCTTGTAGTACACTGCTTGCCTAATATGCACAAGGCCCTGCACACACAAAAAACTGAGAAAGTAATAACAATAAAGTTTAGAGCACTAAGTAACCACACACTCTTCTGCTGAAGAAACCACCAATACTTCTTTCCTACCTTTGTTAATGCCTGCAAAATATTAGAAAGAAATTCACAAGAAATATCCTTCAAGATTTTCAAGTGGAAGTCATCTTGGGTTAAAGCAGACTTTTGAGTTTCTTCTGTGTTAGGCTCTGTTGAATTCTCTGGTTTCTTCTGACAATGTTCCACGTTTTCTAACACCCGAATCAGGCTGTCAATTAGAGGAAGATCTACTGTACAAAAATCAAGAGGTATGAAATCAGGTAAGTTCTGTTTCTCCTTCACTCATCTTGTTTAGAACCAACTCGCGTTATATACTGTATCTCAGGTAAGATCATTAAGGCATCACCTTTAAGAGGCTTATATTTCCATACAGTACTTCCAAATAGTAAGTAAACCAGATTGTTTTGGATTCTGGTGAATTTTATAAAGGAAATAAGAGGAAAGTGTAACTGAGCAGCTCAGCAGGGGAAGCTCTCCGGAGAAGTGATGAGCTGAGGACCAGAGGGTAAGAAACCTCGCTGTAGAGAAGGCCCAGGAGAACACCTCGGGCGACACCAGGGAAGGTCTGCAGGACAAAAAATGAGGGTGGTGTGGCCCAGCAGGGAGCACCCTGGGAGGGTGGCACAGGACGCAGTTACGGGGCGGGGGGGGCAAGAGCCCTATCCTGCAGAGCCTTGTAGGCCACAGAGAGAAAATAATCTTCATTTTCATTTCATACACACATGTGTTTTGGTCCTATCCATCGTCCCATTACCCTCTGGTGTCTTCACCAGCATGACTCTAAGCCTTGTTCCTGCTCCATGAGTTCCTTATAAGTCACGCAGATAGATCTTCACTTTTTCTCAACCTCGCCCCTACTTTGCAAAGCTGCTATTCATTCAAGGTTTAGGGTGAGGGAAGAAGGAGAGTCAGTTAGGGGCTTGAGTTAAAGGAGCATCTTTACACTTTCTGCCCAACCACAGAAATGGTACACAAAGTGTTAGGGTGACGTGGGAAGCACAGCAGTAAAAAACACTCAGTTTCATAACATCAAGAAAAATATGCTCCTAGTTTACCAACATTGGCCGCTTTTTAGGTTTTGTATATTAGGGATGCTTGTCTTTCTAAGTCTGCCTTATTTCACTTAAGACGATGATCTCTAGTTCCATCCATGTTCCTGCATATGACAATTTTATAGCTTAATAACACACCACTGTTTATATGTGCCACATTTTTCTTTATCCATTCGTCTTGAATAATCCAATAACAGTCAAAGAAACTGAAGCAGTAAGAAAAAAATAACAAACCTACTAACAAAAAAAAGCTGAGAACCTGACGGATTCACTGCCAAATTCTATAAGAATTTCAGGAAAGATATAACACCAGCATTCTTCAAACTCTTTAATAAAACTGAAACAGAAGGACTACTCCCAAAGTCATGCTTGGAAGCTAACATTATTCTAATTCCCAAACCAGATAAGGATTCAACCAAAACAAAAAAGAACTACAGGCTAATCTAATGAACTTAGACACAAAAATCCTCAACAAGACATTGGCAAATAGAATGTAATAAATCATAAAAGAGAACATATACCACAATAAAATAGGATGCATTCTAAGGATGAAAGGATGGTTCAACATTCTCAAATCAATACATATAACCCACCAGACAAATAAGACAAAAACCATGTGATCATCTCAATAAATGCAGAAAAGTCTTTGACAAAATCCAATATCCATTTACAATAAAAGTCCTGAAAGAAACTGGAACAGAAGCATTTTATCATTATCTGATAAAACCAAGTGCCACTATCACATTAAATGGAGAAACCTGAAAGCTTTCCTTCTCAAAGTAGGAACAAGATAAGGATGTCTACCATCACCACTCTTGTTCAATATATTCCTTGAAATATTAGCCACAGCAATCAGACACAAGAAAGAAATAAAGGGGTTACCTCTAGGAAAGAACAAAGTCAAAGTTATTATTTGTAAATGGCCTCTTTTACTTATAAGACCCATAAAGCTCCACCAAGAGACTCCTAGAATTAATAACCATACTCAGAGACGTAGCACGATATAAAATCAACACACACACAAAAATCAAGTTTTCCTTCACACTAATAATGCACTCACTGAGAAATAAGGAAAACAATACCTTTAAAATGATAGCGTCAAGAAAAGTTACCTAATAATTAATCTATCCACGGAAGTGAAAAATCTCCATAGTGAAATTACATCAAAAGAAAAGATCTTTTTGAAAAAGATCAAAGAAATCAGAAAATGGAAACATAATCCATCTTCCTATACAAGCAGAACCAATTCGGTCAAAATGGCATCCAAAATTGATGTATAGATTTAACACAAAACTAATCACAATCTAGAGAAAACAATCCAAAAATTCATATGGAACCAAAAGAGATGCAAAATAACAAAATCAATCCTGAGTAACAAGAGCAAAACAGGAGGCATCACAATCCCAGATCTGAAGTTATATTACAAAGCTATCTACCATGCTGATAAAAACAGCATGGTACTG
Organism: Petromus typicus; assembly: GCA_004026965.1. Classification (NCBI taxonomy): domain Eukaryota; kingdom Metazoa; phylum Chordata; class Mammalia; order Rodentia; family Petromuridae; genus Petromus; species Petromus typicus. The sequence goes on along the minus strand of PVIR01007612.1, from coordinate 36,714 downwards.
TCATGAAAACATGCAGACTGATGAAAGCAAATTAAGGAAGAAGAAATAATCCCAGGCACATTCATCTGATCTTTGATGAAAGAGCCAAAAATATACACTGGAGAAAGATAGCCTCTTCAATAAATGATGATAAGAAAACTAGATATCCACATGCAGAATATTTATTTCACCATGCACTAAACTAAAATCAAAATGGATCAGAGATCTAAGTGTTAAAAACAGAAACTCAATCTACTGAGGGATAAAACAGGCAAAATTCTTGAAGGTATAAGCATAGGCAAGGACTCTCTAAACAGAACCCCAATTGTGTAAGAATACCAAGAATCAATAAATGGGACCATATAAAATTGTTCAACTTCTGCATACCAAAGGAAACAACCAATAGAGCAAAAAGACAACCTACAGAACAGGAAAAAATGTTTACTAACTATCCCTCATACAGGAGACTAACATCTAGAATATATAAAGAAGTCAAAAAATTAGACACTCAAAAAATTAAAAAATCTAGTCAAAAAATGGGGAACAAAAATGAACAAACCCTTCTCAGAAGTAAAAATGGCCAATAAGTACCTGAAAAAATGTTCACCATGGCTGACTGATAAGAAATGTAACTTAAAACAACACTGAAATACCATCTTCCTCTAAAAAGATTAGCCATTATCAAGAAATTAAATACAGGGCTGGCGATTTAGCCCAGTGGTTCCGGTGCCTGTCTTGCAAGCACAAGGACCCGAGTTTGATCTCTGGTAACCACATAACAATACTGCGCGTGGAGACTCATCCCAGCAGCAATCAGTACCACAGACCACAGTGCCACGCATGGTGGTTCACGCCTGTAATCCCAGCACTCAGGAGGCAGAGGCAGGAGGATTGCTGTGATGTGAGTTTGAGGCAGAACTCAGGGCCAGCCTGAACTACAAAGTGAGCCCCTGTCTCAAAAAAAAAAAAGAAATTAAATACAATGGACTCTTGACTTATAAATTCAATCAGTTCCTGAGGGCTGGTTGTAACTCAAGTGGCTGTAAGTCAATACAGCTGAGATCTGGATGTTTCCCTGGATACATGCCATAAATAAGAAAGGGCAGATGAATCTCCCATTAACTCAAACTGTTCATTTGTCAGGCCAGTCCTAACTTGAGGATCCACTGTAATAACAAATGCTGGTGCAACTTAGGAAAAAAAGAGCCCTCCCACATTACTGGTGGGAATGAAAAACTAGTACAATCACTATGAAAATCAGTACGGAGATTCCTCAGAAAACTAAAAATAGGAATTCCATTTGGCCCAGATATTCTTACAGGTATTTTCCCAAAAGAGTTAAAGTCATCATATTTTTAAGTCATGTTATAGTGATATATACATACTCATGTTTGTAGCAGCACAATTTATAATAGGTAAGTCTCAGAAATGGTCTGTATACCCATCAATAATTGAATGGGCAAAGAAAATGTGGTATTTATACACAATAGAGTACTATTCTTCCATAAAGAACAATAAACTTGAAGCACTCATAGGAAAATGGAAGCACTTTGAGATCATAATATTAAGTGAAACATTGGGGGGGTGGTAGGGTGGGTGGGGCTATGGGAAAAAATGAGAATTAAGTTGTGTCTTATACTGGTACAAATCCCCATTATGGAGTGCAATCATGATGTGTATATTTAATGTACCAATAAAGATAATTTAAAAAAAAATATTAATTGAAACAAGTAAGATAAAAAGTTCAAATACCACATGGGTTCCCTTAGATAAGAAACTCAAAATAGAAATCAAGAGCAAAAGAAGAGACAACAGGAAATAGAGAGATCTTCAAATGGAAAAGAGAAAAAGAGATGCAAGGAGGAAGGAGGGAAGAAAGGAAAATGGGATGGGGAAAAAGATAAATTGAAAGGGGAAATAAATAGAAACAGAGATTTGGCTGCGAATATTTTGGGGTGGGGGTAGCAGGGATCAAACTCAAGACCTTGTGTTTTGAGGCCAGCACTGGAACCACTGAGCTAAATCTCCAGACCAGAGAGTTAGAAAGAGCAGGGAGATGCTGGGGGGTAGGGAACAAAAAATTTAAGATGTGTTATTTACATGTACCAACTCAAGACAAATGTAATCATTACATGCTGCCAACATGTAGTTTTAAAAGTGATATGGGGTGGGGAATTTAGCTCAGTGGTTCCAGCACCTACCTTGCTAATGCAAGATCTCTGGTTCAATAACCACATACAACAATGCCAGGCATGGTGACTCACGCCCACCAACAGTCAGTACCACACACCACTATGCCGGGTGTGGTGGCTCACGCCTGTAATCTCAGCACTTGGGAGGCAGAGGCAGGAGGACTTCTGTGGTTTTGAGGCTCACCTGGGCTACATAGTGAGCTCAGGGGCAACCTGAACACAAAGTGAGACCTCAAATAAATAAATAAATGAATGAATGAATGAATGTGGTATGAAAGTAAAAGACAGACTATGATTCGACAAGGAGAAGGGAGTAAGAGGTGGGAACATATAAGAGAGGATGATAGTGGGATGGATATGATCAAAATACATTGAAACCCAGTGTTTTGCATAATTAACATGTACTAATTAAGAATACATTAAAAAATAACACCTTAGTAACTAAAACATTAACATTACAATAAATAAATACAATAATGGAACTGTACAAAAATTAAGAAAAGTAGTAATGATGAAGTGGATTATTCCATAATGAGGCTAAGACAACTTAGTAGTCAGTCATCTAGAAAAAGCTGAAATCTATCTCACTTAACACCAGAATAAATTCTAGATGATCATAGATTCAACGATAGTCATACAAACGACTATTAAAGAACATGTGGATACAAAAGAAAATGTTCAACTTGTAAGCGAAAAACGCTGACTTAACATAAGTGACAGTAATTACCTCTTAATAAGAGGATTACAAACACTTTCCTTGATCCTTTTTTTCTCCTTGTTCAGTCTGGGGATTGAATTCAGGGCCTTGTACATGCTCTTATCCCTGAGCTACACATACTCCCAGTCTTTGCTATTTCAATGCCTTTTATAAATTATGCAAATTTTGCATTAAGCATCTAATACTTTTATAATCAGAGAAATAAAAGTTTTTTAAAGTTGGAAAAAATATAGGAGAAAGAAACCAATGCAGAACACATATAGGCTTCAACTTTAACACTTGATAAGGTCCAATAATTTGGTGGATTGAAATAACACTTGCCTTTTTCTATTCTTAGATATTCCTGCTCAGCCTGTGAAGCATAGATGGCCGATAACACTGAAAAAACAGAAGCCAACACCGTTTTCTGTTCTTGTACAATGATGGGCGGGTCATCAGACTGACAGAACTCATGGCAGGCCAGGTCAAAAAGTAAATTCCAAGTGTCTTTCCCAGTATCAGGACACTGTACTTAATAAAGATTACGAACAAAGTAGAAATTTTAAAATAGCAAAATTAAATTTTAAAAACTGCGAACGACTAAATGATGACCATAGTGCGTCCCAATGAGCCACCTTACCAATTGCTTGGATTCCATCGTCCACAGTCGTAAATAGCTGTAAGATATGCATGTAAACATCAAGCCCTTCTGGGTTTTCAGAACTAAACACAAAAACAAAAGTAATGAATCAATAACTTTTCTGTTTAGGGAACTGCAATCATTCATTCATTCAACAAATACTTATGAGTTTGTGCCAGCCACTGTCCGAGGTGCTGAGGATTCTAAGGGGAAGAGAAGAGCTGGGCACGGTTGGTGCGCTCCTGTAATCATAGCACTTGGAAGGCTGGGCAGGATGGCTGAAAGTTTAATCTCAGTCTGGGCAATTAAGTGAGATTCTGTCTTACAATGAAAAAACATAATATCAAAATGCCTAGGGATGTAGCTCAGCACAGTCCTGGCCTCAATTCCCCGGACCACATAAACACACAAAAAAATGCCAGGGAAGAAACAAAATCACTCCTCACTAAAGCTTACATTGAAACAGAGAGAACAGTAAAGCAAAAATAAAGAAACCATCTAGTACTATGTAATAAAATCATAAACAGCACAAAACAACAATTATTTTCAGTTGTGTCCCACAAAAGCAACAATCACACATCTTCTAGGCAATACTTATCATTGTGGTTTACTTGAACAGTCAAAAAATAACTTGAGACTTTTATAGTATAAAAGTAAGGCCTACTGCACCAAACATTTACAATACTGATATTCTGAAAACTAAGATTACCTGGGCCAGGGATTTAGTTCAATGGTTCCAGCATCTGCCTGGCAAGCGCAAGGTCCCGTTTGCCTGGTAACCACACACCACAATGCCAGTCATAGTGGCTCATGCCTGTCATCCCAGGACTCAAGAGGCAAAGGCAGGAAGACTGCTGTGAGTTCGAGACTGGCCTACATAGTGAGCCTAAACTACAAATGAGACCCTATCACTAAAGAGAAAAAAAAAAAAACTAAGATTACCTCAGTTCCCTGAGAACCTTACAACTATGAAAGTATAATAACTTCTGACCAGTAACTGGTGCATGCTCTCAGAAACTCAAAAGGTTGGTTCTTTACTTAAGTGAAGACAGTGAATAATTAGAACAATGGTTTAACAAATGCTTAAGCACCACTACTTTCAGGCACTATTTTAGGGGCTGAGAAAACAGAGACATGTGAAATGTTACTCCTTCCTTTGTGAAGTTTACAATCTAAAAGGAAAGAAGGTAATTAAAGAAGTAGTTGTAATAAAGTGAAATGAATCTAACACTGGAAGTTAGGTACAAAAAGATGACTAAGCAGATGACTAAGATGACTTGGTCTGGGGAGTCAGGCTTAAGAGAACTTAAGAGAAATAAAGTTTATACAGAAATGTGAAGGAGCAAAGACGTGTTTGAGGTAAAGATAATGTGCAAAGGACTGGGAGCAAGAGAGCTCAGGTCAGCTGTAGAAAAGAAGGAAACTTCACATGGCTGAAACAGAACACAAAAAACATGGATAGAAAGGCATCGTGCAGAGTTTTATAGGTCATTTTTAAAAAAATTTTGGACTACATCCTGAGGAAAGCAACTGAGAAGTTCAAAACATGAAAGTGGGTGTGTGATTTTCAAAGACAGCTCTAAAGGCTAGACTTGGAAGAAGAGAGTCTAAAGGCAGGAAATTCAGGTAAAAGAATGTGCCAGTGTCCAGATGAGAGCTATCAGGGCCTGGATGCCATAAGTGAGATCCCACAAGGAATCAGAAACATGGCTTGAAGGTTGATGGGCCTTGGGAAAGACAAGGAAGAGTCAGTTATGGCCTTCCCATTCCTACCACATGACCCATATGAGAAAATAACTGCATCGTTTATTGATAAGACTACTAAAGAGTTTTGCAGAAAAGATGAAAAGTGTCATCCTCACTTGACAAAGGGCATAAAATTAATAGCCTTTAATGTGGCATATTAAGCACCAGGAATGTGCAATTAACCATTAGGCAGATCAATGCAAATATTAATTTTCTAGTCATAAAGTATTCTAATGAACCATAAGAACTAGTAATCTCTCATGGCAAAAAATCAAAGCCTCAAATCAATCACCATCCAGATTGGTGTATATAAGTATGACCGAAAAATATGGTGAATGTTTAACTATTTTTAAAACTGTTACAGTGAAACTCACACTGCCATTAATCCCAATCAAAATTCTCCCACTTGCTTCAAACACACTTTCTCCACAGCTCTTAGCACTTTCTGAAGAGTTCTGGAAGTCCCCTTTTGTGTCTGAAATGCACTGCCAAGGCTGCCTCCACGTCCTGAACTGATTCAAAATGTTTGCCTTGCACGGTCATTTTGACTTTGAGGAAAAGCCACAAGTGACAGGCTAGATGCACTGAACACGGTAGATAAGGACACACCGTAATGTTTTTACAAGCCTGCCTTTCATTTATGGCCCTTGGCACTATTTGATCACCTTATAAAGACAATTAGGAAAGAGGACTTGCAGAACTGCTCCGGAAAGTGGCAAGAACAATGGAACAACCACGTTCAGAGTGAAGGAAAGTCTACGAGGGGGTGTTAAGGAGAATGTCTTTTCCTGTCAGATTTTTTTATAAGTCTAAACACTCACTGAATATTTCAATAACCCCTTGTATCCAGGGTCAGGAAATAACTGATGCCCAATATTAAGTAAAGTTGTTAAATGTTCAATGTAAACTGAAACACAAGAATATTTTCTCTTTGATTTAAATTATATAAAATCGCAATAGTATTAAGACAATAACTACAATTAATAATAAACAATAACAGGTAACTAAGGGATAGCAGAACAAATACTTTGAACCATTATTCTTGCAGAGTAAATATACTGTCACCATAAATATTAGTAGTGAATCAAAAGGAAACGAAGTAGTATCAAAAGGAAATGAAGATTTCATACTTAAAGATATTTTTAGCATTAGATTTTTCCAGAAAAAATCTGACAAAAAAAGAGCTCACCTACCGTACTTGTTTGGCAGCTTCAAGTACACAGGGCACAATCTTGAATACTGGCTGCTCTTCTGAATCCTCCTGTGCTTGGTCCAGAGGTGCAGCAGCCCCATTTCTGATCCATTCCAACATTAGTTTCTCGTCCAAATCGAAGAGCTTATCCACAACCTCCCCCATCTTCACCAGCAAGTCAACTGCAAAGAATAAAACAAGCACTAAAATGAGAAAGTAACATGTAAAGCAATAAGGCTGAGCAACATTGCTAAAACTACAGCAAAAAACCCTAATCTTGCCAAAGCAACACTTATTTTAAAATTTGTTAATCCTGATTAATTAATGATTTATTAATCCTGTGTTTAAATTTGCTTATCTTTCTTCATTTATAAGTGAAGGATTTATCAGTGTCCTGGGAATATGAGAATAAATTTTATAACAAATCAAAACACTTTCTCTGGCATTTGTCTTTTTCTTTAAGTAACTTCCAGAAATAGCCACAGAGTTTTCTAACAAATATAATCTAAAACATTTTTTAGACTATATGACGACTTACCATTTGTTGAACTTGACATGATGAAACAAATGCTATCATAAATAGCTGGATATTCCCGGATCCGTTCAACCCAGACACTGGCCACTTCTGTCTGGGAAAGGCAAGTGAGCAACAACCTACATGATAAATGTGACTCAATATCTAGCTTCTAACAGCAGCAAAGTGGGGAGAAAGGAGGTTAGTGGGGGGTGGGAGAAAAAAATTAAGAGATCATGATGCTGACAAGAATTTATTGATGTGAAAAGGTGTCCACTACACTCTGTTAGGTGAAACACCAAGTAATAAAACAGCATATAGCACTGCTGACTTTTTATTTTCAAAAACACATTAATGTATAGAAATAATCTACTTCTAGGTGCCGGGGAGTTAGCTCAGTGGTTCCGGCGCCTGTCTTGCAAGTGCAAGGACCCGGGTCTGATCCCCCCGTAACCACATACAATACTGGGCGTGGAGACTCATGCCCAGCAGCAATCAGTACCACATACCACAGTGCCAGGCGTGGTGGCTCACGCCTGTAATCCCAGCACTCAGGAGGCAGAAACTGGAGGATTGCTGAGGCAGAGCTCAGGGCCAGCCTGAACTACAAAGCAAGACCCTGTCTCAAAAAAAAAGAAATAATCTACTTCTGGAAGGACTATGCTGAGCATATTTTTCTTTCGGTTTATGAGTTGTTTTCCTTTTTAACTTGTGCTATTATAAAATGTTTCTAAGTGGAAGAAATCAGGAAACACTCTAAGTATGAAGGTGACAGCTACATCAATTAGCTTGACTGTAGTAATCATGTCACACAATATCTATCTCAAAACATTATAGAGCTGGGAACTTAGCTGAGTGGTTCCAGCGCCTGCCATGCAGGCACAAGGGCCTGAGTTTCATCCCCGGTAGTATGTGACCACATACAACAATGCAGACGTGGTGACTCACACTCACCAGCAATCAGTACCACATACCACAATGCTGGGTGTGGTGACTGATGCTTGTAATCCCAGCACTTGGGAGGCAGAGGCAGGAGGATTACTGAGTTTGAGGCTGAGCTCAGGGCCAGACTGAATTACAAAGCAAGACCCTGTCTCAAAAACAAAAACTAAAAAAAAGAAAAACACACTGTATAAATGATGTACACTTTCTATAGGGTGTACACTTTCTATATGATATTGTCAATCACACTCAATAAAACAGTTTTAAAAATAGTAGAGGAATCTTTCAGCTGGAATGGCAATCTTCCTATAATTTGCCAAAATGACAAACACAAAAATAAAGAGGAGGGAACCTGACACGTATTGTAAGGCCTTTTAGAAAATATAGGGTTGTTCCTTTGGCCATATATATGCAAATCTACAAAAAGGGTGATCCAATAGGCATTAAGGAAATGAGTACTGTCCAAAAAGGAATGCTACATAAGTGTTACTATGGCAAAATCGGAAAAATATATCATGTTACCCTGCATGCTTTGGCACTGTTGTAAACAAGCAAGTTTAGGGCAAGATACTTGCCAAGAGGATTAATGTGTGTAGTAAGCTATAAAACAAAGATTCAAGATAGCTTCCTGAAACATGTCAAGGAAAACGATCAGAAAAAGAATGACGTCAAAGAAAAAGGTAGCAGCATTCAACTGAAGCACCAACATGCTCTGCCCCGAGAAGCACACTGTGTGAGACTCCATGGGAAAAACCTCAGTTGCCAGAACATATTCCCTATGAATACATGGCATCTGCTGAGGATGTAACTCTGCCAGTCAGCACCTAACTAGAGGCTGAGTCTTCTAGCCCCTACTTAAACATAAAAATCATCCTGTGTTGTAAGGATGTCTTTCCTAACTGAACAGGTTTGTGGTGTCTTTATCTTGGAGAAAGAAATATTTGTAGCACATTCTCATAGTACCTAGTTAATGGTGTCAGATCTTTACTCTTCAGTGCTTCTCTTGCTGAAAGATGGGTGGTACTGTGCAGATATAAACCCAAATGGTCAAGTATTTATGAAATATTTATATTGGCTTAAAAATCCTCTAAATCACCATGAGGAAAAGATTCATCAAAGTAATTGGAAATGAGTATATGGAATTTCAGTTAAACTATTTAAAATAGCACAGGAAATTCAAGAATTTGTCTAGATTATTTTTTGGGTGATGTCATAGATTCCACAAAAAAATCCCAGCATACCTGCTTGTCTCCAACAGTGTAGGAGGGTCTGAATCATACAGACAATGCAGTAACACCTGCCTACGAAACAGAACACGAAACCCATATGTTTCACATCTTTCTTTTCCAACACAACAGTTTTAACTAATTTTTAAAACACTTTTATCATCAGATAAAACACATATGCAGAGAAGTTTATCATTAATGAGTAATAACATAGCAAACTCATATTTCTAAGAAACAGACCCTGCTTATCTGGAATCCCTTGTGTTCCCTTCCAAATCACAATTTTCCCCACCTAGAAAAGGTCATCCTGACTTTCCCAGAAACCATTTCCTGGCTCTGCTTTCTAGTTTTATTATTTTATACATATTTTTGGCTTCACTTTTGAACTTTGTATGAAAGAAGTTATACTCTATTGCTTTTTTAAAACATCCTTCAGTTTTCTATACTTTTTTGTTTTGAAGTGATACACAGTAAGTGCACAATTTACAGCGTACAGTAGGATGTTTCAAAATATGTATACATAATACATTCTTGAGTCTTAATGCTTTTTTCAAAATTATGTACATAAGATCCACCATTTTTTTTTCTTTGATTCATTGTTGTAAAATATCCCACTGCATGAATACAACTTCCTTTTTCAGGCTACAATTAATTGGTATCTGGCTTGACTATAATTTGTGGCTGTTTCAAGCAATACTCCTAAAAAACACTTGTATAAGACATGGCAAGAGTATAGTTCAGTGGTACAGCACTTGCCTAGCAAGTACAAAGACTCTAGAGTCAATTGCCAACACCACAAAATAATGATGCTGAGGAGGCAGAGGAGGAGGAGGAAGATGTGTATGTGTGTGTCCCTAGCAATACATATACACGGTTTCTCTTACTATATACCTATGTGTCACACATCTGGGTCACAGCATGCACATATCTTCCAAGTTCACTAGATAATGCCCAAACGCCTAGCTGTTCTAAAGTAACTGAACACATGTATATTTCATTAGGGTTACAAATATTTTAAGATAAGCATTATTATTGTTAATTTGGGAGCTTTGTTTTTGGTACCAGGATTGAAATGGGGACCCTGAACTTGTGAGGCAGGTGCTAGAACTACTGAGCTAAATCCCTGGCCCCAGATAAGCATTAGCTGAATTCACTAAATTTGTTAACGTTATTTTCATGAACAGATTTTTGATAGGGAACACTAAAGACTAAGCAAATTCCATGAATGACTGTAAATCACTGAAGAAAAAACACCTTGAACTAGGACCTCTGAATCTTTCCACACCTACAAGAGGTTAAGTACTTCTCTTTTAGAGGTCCAGGTACTTGAATTCTGTAATAAACTCTTAAGACTCAGTTCTGACACAAGCACTGCCTAGATTACTTTTCTAAATCTATTTTGGGTTCAAATTTCTTTGAGATCCTGATTAACAGCCATGAACTTTCTACTTAGAAAATGAATACACCCATCAAATTTTGCAAGTTATTTCAGGGTATTCTTAGATCTCCTATGGTAACCATCATTGTTTCCACCATTAAGAAACTCTGCCCATC